>ML422357.1:49804-94992 GCA_005239525.1 Nicotiana knightiana
ACCGTACCTGAAGACAGGAAAGCAACTCAAGCACTTCGCCGCAAAGCTTCACGGTACTGCCTTATTCGCAACTCACTTTATCGCAAGATGTTCGGAGGACCCCTAGCTAAATTCCTTGGACCTAACCAAATGGAATTTGTGATGAAAGAAGTCCACGCAAGACACTGTGGAAATCACTCAGGGGCGAGATCATTAGTGAAAACCCTAATCAGNGACTTTCATGAAATGGGGTATGGACATAGTAGGACCTCTACTCACAGCTAAAGGACAGGTATGATTTTTACTCGTGCTAACCGACTATTTTACAAAATGGGTAGAGGCAGAAGTGTTCAAACAAGTGCGAGAAAAGGAAGTTAATAGCTTCTTATGGATAAACATAATATGCCGCTTTGGAATACCAAAGGAAATCGTGTGTGATAATGGCCCACAACTCATAGGCTCACAAATCACAGAATTCTTCGAAAGTTGGGAAATCAAGCGGATCACTTCAACACCGTACCACCCCGTGGATAATGGTCAAGCTGAGTCAACGAATAAGGTCATCATCAATAATCTAAAGAAGCGGCTGGATAAAGCTAAAGGAAACTGGCCTGATGAGTTACCAGCGGTACTATGGGCATACAGAACAACTTCAAAGATAGCCACGGGAGAAACTTCATTCGCACTTGTATATGGCTCAGAAGCCTTAATACCTGTGGTGATTGGCGAACCAAGCATAAGGTTCTCAACAGCCATGGAGGGTGAAAACGACGACGAATTAAGGACCAACTTAGACCTGCTCGAACCACGGAGAGAAGCAGCATTGATACGGATGGCAGCTCAAAAACAAATCATAGAGCGTTATTATAACCGTAAAGCTCACCTCAGGTACTTTATGATTGGGGAATTCGTCCTCCAAAAATTCTTTCAATCAACGAAAGAATCAGGTGCAGGAAAGCTAAATCCAAACTGGGAAGGACCTTACAAAATCCGGGGCATAGCTGGGAAAGGTGCCTATTAGGTGGAAGCTGTGGACGGCAAAGTTCTACCAACAAGCTTGAACATTTAAAAATTTTACTAACTTTTTTAGATGATAGGCACAAAGCTAACCCATCACAAGATGATGATATTAGACCTACAAAGACGCAAGGAAATAACACAATCCCCGGTCTAGGGTTACATTTTCTGATGGACGTTTTAAAAGGGTTAAGCAGTCATCATCTAAAAAACTATATACCTTCGAGTCCGGAATGTTTTTCCTTTTCAGGAAAAGGACCACAAGGAGGGAATAATCAAGTGCTCGAGATTTCATTCTTCAAAGCTCAAACACTTGGGGGACTATACAGTATGGAAGGCTAAGACGAAGCAAAGAAGACTATCAGAAAATCAAAAGCTCGAGCCTGAAGACCCATCTACCCAACAAGACAAGTGACACGAGCAGAATCGAAAGAAATCAAAAGAGCCATCCAAATACAAAGCCTAATGAAAAAAGCAAAATCCTTCAAACATATTCAGGTTGAAAGGCAAAATATTGGTTACGATAAAGAAATGTACATCTTTATACTTGTTCAAAGCTGTTGTAACAAAAATAGTTAGGGATAAAAGATCATCATCAATGTACTCATTCAAAAAACTGTTCTCAAATAAAATAGTTATGGATGAAAAGATCTAAATCCTTATATTTGTTCAAGAAACTGTTATCAAATAAAAACAGTTATGAATAAGAAAACATTTCTCGTACTTATTAGAAAACTTTTTTCAAAACAGTTGCGGGTAAAAACCCCAATCTTTACAAAAACTGTTACTAATAAAAAACAGTTGTTTCCTTGTATTAATATCGAAAAACTGTTACCTATGAAAAACAGTTATGAAATACAAGAGTAAATCAAATCTGTTAAAAACAGTTGCAAGCATGAGTTTTAGACGATAATCAAACACATGTAAAATGTCATGGAAGTTCAAGTTCAAACAAGAAAACATTTCCTTGGAAACATTCTTAAACATGTGTAAAATTCCTATCACTCTATTGCATTATCATGAAGTTGAGACGTCTTCTTCATGCCAATTATAAAGGGCCCTCTTCCATAAACTATGCCTATTACAAAAAGGCACACATTTAATATGACACCGTGCCTAAAAGTTACGAGTAGTCTAAAGCATTACCCATGCAAAACTCGAAGGTAAAACTAAAACCTCGAAAAATGAAGCATGCAGAAGACTTAAAGAGTGAAACAGAAACTCAACAAAAGTTGAACTAACATTTATATATTAAAATGGCTAAAACTAAGTATTAACTTATACTTAGCCGTATAAAAATTTTATATACATTATGGTGACCCTAAGTTGTCATTTGGGAACTTTTAGAAAATCCAAATTTACCCCCGATGGGACTGGGGTAACCACCAATTGATACAAAGAAAAAAAATGAGAGGGATAAACCAACTAAATCTTTTCAAGAGAGGGGTTGACTTCAGTGGCAGAAGGAGCGGGAGCAACTGGGGATGAAGAAGCATGAGCGGCTGGAATCTCACCATCAGGTGAAGAGAGGTTATAATCTTGTTGAGCCTTCTCCATGGCTTCCTTGGTTTTGGGTATTTCAGCACTAAGTTCAAAACCCTCTTGACTCATTTCCATCAATGTGTCAAGGCGAGAATTCATATACGCCCAGCTCACATCGACAGTAGCCACCTCTTCCAAATCTTCATAATCCTTTGCCCATACTTGAAGCTCAGCTCTCAATCCGTCCTTCTCCGCTTCCGCAGCTTCATGGGTGGCCCTTAATGGAAAAATCAACTTCTCTAAAGTTTGAGCTTTGTCTAAAGCCCTACGAAGGTCTTCTTGAGTACGAGTAAGTGATTGCACGAGCTCGCCTGAGTATTCCTCCTTCTGCCCCAACAAGTTCTTCAAGTCTCTAATTTCCTCTGAGGCACGGGACAGCTGCTCCGCGAACGAAGACTCCAGAACACTCTACTGCCAGTTTTGCTTCCATGAGTCTCATCTGCCGCTTCAAGGTACTCCTTTCCTCTTCTAAAGTATCCATGTCAATCCTTAGGCTATCATATTGTGCTCTCCAATTATCAACATCGGCCTGCTACTCTTTTGTCTCTTGGTCCGTGTTTGAAATCATCTTCATAAGATCCATGCCTATAAGGTTAATCTACCAGAAATAAACCAGTCAGATAAGGTAAATTTCATATACGAGAGTGAAAGAGGATAACTTGCATCATACCTTCAAAGAAGTATGCACGACCTCATTGGCCCATGTAAGAGCACCGTGGCTGGCTAGCTTTGCTTTCTCATAGGGACCTATCAAAGGCTTGATCCATACTTTGGGCTCACTCGTTTTCTTGAAAAGATTCCCCTCAGCTGGAACCTCTATTACCACCTGCCGCATTTCTCTGCTGGAAGACCCTACTTCCCTAACGGAAGGCATGGAAGCAGGCAGAGATGGAATAGCAACATGCACGGAAGGTTGAGGAGCTGGAGAAGCCACGGGCAAAGAAGCAGGCATAGAGAGTTGAAGAGTTGAAGAAGTTACGGGAAAAGCAACAGCAGAAGTTGAAATAGCCAAAGGAACAGACGAAACAGCTTCTCTCAAAGAAGTAGGAAAGACAGCAACCAAAGGGACGTCGTCTGGAGAAAGATCAACACCCTTATGAATAGGGGAATGTGAAACATCATGAAGGATAGGGGGATCAATCACAGACATGGAAGGCAAGGTTAAGGCTGTAAGCTCATCATCTAAAACCATTTGCCTTCTCTGTGACCTGTGCACTAAAGCACCCTCCTCTTCTTCTTCTTCTTCTACGAAACGAGACTCACTAATCTTCCTTTTCAAGGAAGATGAACCAACAATAATTTCCTGGGCTTGAGCCAAGGACATCTTCGGGATAGATGAAGCAGACACCCCACGAGCAGAGAACCCTATTAAAAGGGAAAAAGTTAAACGACAAAAAAAGAGACTCGAGTAAGGAAAGAAGCAAGAACAAGAGCTTCACTTACCCTGGGTCCTTACTTTCCAACCTTACCTCCCAGCGAGGTACTTCCAAGATCTCTCTTCTGAAGGAGCAATAGACAACAATTTTTCTACCCAATCACGAATACCGGAGACATTCTCAACAGTATTCATGATTGCTGAAAGAAGAAAAACAGATACGGTGTTAATAAAACATCTCAAGTCAAAACAAGAAAAGGTAAATGTGAGCTAAAGCATACTCACGTGCGCGATTCCACTTCTCAGGGAAGGGAAGATTTTCTTCACCCACTAAACCAACAGTGGGTACAACAACATACCGGAGGTACCAACCCCTATCCTTATCATCTCCAGGGGTTACCAGCTCTCTTTTGCTTCTAGCAGTCAGGGTAAAAACCGCTTCACGAAATAATATAGGAGAGTAGAGGTGAATAAGATGGTTGAAGGTAAAAGGAACCGAGGCTAAAGAAGCCAAACTCCTAATACATGCGACAACTCGCCACACAAGCGGGCCAACTTGTCCTAAGCAGATATTGAAAAAATGGCAAAATTCAATTATAACTGGGTCAATGGGGGGTCTAAACACTAAGTGAAAGGATATGTATATACAAAAGAATATCTTGTCTTGTAAGACTTTATCCTTTGATTACTATTCGGAATATAGACAGGAAAGTCAGCCCTCCAAAAGCACCCCCTACGAACAAGGGAAATCTGACCCTCCGTTATAAGGGTTGGATATCTTTCGACACTATCAAGAGAAGAAGATTGATCTACAAGGAGTTGACTATCCCTAGCAAAAAAAACTCAGCAGGGACAATTTCATCGACTCCAGGTTCACGAAGGCGTTCGCCTCTACCTCTTGACAAAGACCGAGAAACCCTAAACCTCGGAGAAACTAGAGATCTAGTGTAAGAAGGAGGAACTATCTGAGAAGAAGAGGATCCCCTCGAAGGAGTGGATCCTAGACTTCTAAGTCTACCACCCCTCCGACTCTTAGTCGGAGCAGAAGATGGCGTTAAACTTTCAATATCTATTACTCNACCATAAAAAATGAAGAAAAAGGAAAATAATGATGAAAAGTCATAATTGAAGATGTCACTTCGGGACTGGCACAGCCACAAAAAGCCCTAAAAGGTGCCGAATAAATGCAGAACCAATCCGAAAAGGACACATGGTATGAGCATTAAATGGAAGTGACAAACGACGCCTATGGTGCAGAGAAGGATACAATGATTCAAGGAAAAGCGGCGGTAAAATATTCCCGCCATAAATGAATATCCACTTACCAAATATTAATCGTTAAATTTATGGTAAGTGGGGGGACTATTTGTATTGGTAAAAAAGAGTTTCACACGTAAGGAAGCTTTTGACAACTCAACCAGACACGTGGACACAGGAAAATGCGACAGCTGGATGTGATTTTTTGAAAAGTTACGGTACAAAGAGGCACGGTTCAGTAAACCCACGAACTTATCAGCCACGGGAAACTCCACTTGATCAAAATGGGAGAGAGGCACGGTCAGAATGAATCTAGACAAAGCTACAGGCAGATTCAAAGACCTACAATTCATTACTCGAACGTTATGTAATCGAACCCCAATTATCGTTATCCTTTGTAACGCCTCATTAATGTCATAATTATTCATTAATGAGTAACCATAGAAAGATTCGTACGTTATAAGAATCTCCTATATAAGGGAGGGGAATACAGCTTGTAAAGGCATCTGATTCTCGAAAATAATCAACTTCGATTTTCTATATTTCTGCAATATTGTCTATTATTCATTTTTCTCCATTACCTTGATTATCAGTAACCCGTATTCATCTTAAAAATAAGCTTTAGTCAAAGGGTATAATTCTTTGGTTAAACAATAATGAGGAATATTAATCATGGATCTTCTAGAACTCATCTACTGTTTCGCATAATTGTTTTCTTGTACTCTATTATGTTATGTTCTTGTATTGTTCTATTGCTAGTCTTCTGTACAGGTTTTATTAGTGAGCATCTTTTAACTAAAAATCCTCGTCACTACTTCGACGAGGTTATAAAAGATACTTCTGCACTTCTGCACCTTGCGTACAGATTTTGGAGTGGAGCTGCTGGTGATGTCGGGAGCTGACTCTGAAGATGTTCTTGCATTTCGGAATATAGCTTCCACTTGTCCTTGGTTGATTTAGATTTTTCTAATCTATTTACCTAACATTCAAACAGATCATGTATTTATTTGTACCAGCTTTGTAAATTTCAAATTCTTAGAAGCTCATAACCCGTACTACCAGTCCTTGGGTTAATATGTAAATGTTCAGATAATTGTTCACCGTTCCTATAAATTTTATTTGGATTGTATTGAGTGTTAGGTGGCTTATCTAACGGGTCGATTTAGGTGCCATCACGACTAGTATTTTTCGGGTCGTGACAAAATTAAAGTTATCAAAAATTTATACCCTACTGTATATTGCACAGATTAAGTAGTGTAGTGAAAACACTAGCATAGAGTACTAATTGGATGCTTGATCTACACATAAACAACACATAGCCTAGATGCTTGAGTGAACATAACCACAGAAAAATAAGTAGATCCCATTTGGATGATCTTATTTTAAGTGACTTTTAAGCGTAAGCCATAAATTAGGAATTCTAGCTTTTGGGTTTTTTTGTTGTTGTCATTTTAACTTAAAAACAAGCGCTTAAAATCACTTTTTTACTTTATCCAAACATTACAAAATGGCTTAAAGCGATTTTGGCTTAAAAACACTTAAAATAAGTCAATTCAAACGGGCTCGTAGCTAGTAATACTTAGTTTTGATGAATTATTGATGCTATTATGTATCCTTGCTAGCATAAGATCTATAGTTAAAACATGACTTAGGTCCCTGCTGAAAGTGATTGTATTGACTTTATAATAGTCATCAGGTCATCTTCTTTTCTCC
Organism: Nicotiana knightiana; assembly: GCA_005239525.1. NCBI lineage: Eukaryota > Viridiplantae > Streptophyta > Magnoliopsida > Solanales > Solanaceae > Nicotiana > Nicotiana knightiana. The sequence goes on from ML422357.1 coordinate 56,688, forward strand.
CAAATCAATAAGAATTTTCTCTCCCTACTTTTCTCTGCAATATTCTTCTTCTTCTTTTATTGTTTTATAACATGTTATCAGCAGGAGACTCTAACCAATTGAGTAGAGGGCCGTTGTTTTAATTTGTAGATATACTATTAATTAGTTATCTAGAGTTTGAGAAATTAAAACCCCGTAGAGAGAAGATATAGGAATTTGCGTGAGACTCTTGGGCGAATACATTGATATTCCTATCCTAGGAATATGCTTCGATCACCAGGCTTTGGGATACGTGCATGGTGCTCAACCTGTACATAATATTGAGCATAATGATTGTCAATTGTTCCATGAACTTCCTTCAGGAATAAATTCTGGACTTAAGATAAGTACTTTGCCTTATTTTTCTCTTTTAAATTCCTGAAATTCTATAATTTGATTTTAAATACAAGCAAAGACAATAAATTTTGCTTATAACTCTAGTAGAGTTTGTAAGAAATTATAACCGTCCGAAGTGATAAATTTCTATGTCTAACCATGTTCAAATTTACGTATGATTGTGGGAACAAGAAGTGAAGACCCGTCCCATTGAATTTGCTTCATTATCATTCCCTTAAGAGAATGTTGTAGCAGTATGTGATAAGTTTGAAAGAACACAAAATTATTACCATGGAGGTATTAATGTGTGGATGTGGCAATAGACGAAATTATAATCGTCATCATGTGGTAATGAAATCAATAAAATCTCTCCCTACATTTCTCTGCAATATTCTTCTTATTTTATTGTTCTAGTTGTGAAAAAGAGGTGAGATTATTCACTTGCGGAAAATAGCAAATCAAATGCCAACCGCATTTACAGATTTGAAAAGGATAAAAAAATCACATATCTCTGCAGAGAATATTCCAATCTGTACCGTTGTGCCTGTTGGACAATCTTCTAGTGTTATAGCTAATGGGTCAAAAGCACACCTAAAATGTGGCAAACTATTGAGTTTTAAGGATCAAAATCCTAGAAAAATAAAAATAAATGATCAAGATGACACCACGAAAGAGTCTCATGAAGAAATCCATAATTTAACCAATCCTTAGATTCATGAGGAAATCACTATGCATGTGACTCAAGCAAATAAGGATTCTCAAAATAATTCTTCACTCTATGAAAGTAATATTTGTCATTGATTTGATATGATATTTTGTAAAGCACATATAGATGATTATGGTCCATTCATGATGCGAATGTGACAATATGTGATTTATGAATACATATTCATTTTTAGAAGAATATGAACGTGCAAGTGGCAGTGAATATACCACACTCACCTCTAGAAGGAGGTTTGAGATGAAATAAGAAAATAATTTCATTATTATGGCATGAATGGTTATTGATCGCGTATCTATTGTGATTATCCCATAATATTATGGCAATGTGATTATTACATGGCATAAGTAGTGGAAGCAACATATCTTGCCTATAATGATTTTGACCATGACCACAATGGGATAACTTTCTCCTTGAAAGTGATATTCACCATATGAATGTTGATGAATATGAGGTAGTACAAAACTAATTGAGAACTCTGGAAGAGCCAATTATTGCTATTTTGGAGGAATAAAATTAATTAACAATAAGGCATTGTGTCGTACTAAGTCTCAAAGAAACTTATTGAGTTTCTAAAATATTCGCGAAAGCAGTTGGTCATATTGAGACTAAGTAAAGGAAAGATTTAATATCTTCTATCACTACAATTTATAGCGGGGTTTACATCATGCCAGCTGGATTCAATTAGCCATGATAATTTATCCAGTTGGCATAATTGATTTGGCACATTCACCTTCCATGTATACCACATAAGATGCATATATGAGATGCTTACATATGCTCTTATTATTAACCCGCAACCTGATATTTGGAGGTTAACTTGCTTAATAATTTAATTTAGAACATAATATTCAGATTTTCTATTCAAGACAATTCATCTTGATAAGTTGGTTTATATTACAGTTAATTTAGCAAAATAATTTATTGAGTGCCTCCACTTAGCTAAATGACTGCGCATGAGAACAAAGTTATTTGTATGAGTTTGATAAACATTATATACGAAACAACAACAAAAACAACAACATACGCATTATTATCCCACACCGTGGGGTTTGGAGAGGGTAGTGTGTACTCAAGCCTTACCCCTACCTTGTGAGGATAGAGAGGTTGTTTTCAATAGGCCTTCGGCTCAGGAAAGTATAAGTACCACATTAATAAAAATACAGATAAGAAGGGACAGTACCAAAAATCCATATAAAAGCAGAATAAAAACAACAAGACAGTCAGGTGATCAACAATGCAAGAAAAAAATGGTTAGTCGTAAAAACCTACTACCAACAAAAAGTGAGACTGCGTGCCAATACTATTATTATAAACACTCTAGACTACCTACTCTACTACCGTAATTCTCGACCTCCATACCTTCCTATAAAGGGTCATGTCCTCGGTCAGCTGAAGATGTACCATGTCTTGCCTAATCAGCTCCCCCACCTTTTTCTTTGGCCTAACTCTACCTCTCCGTTGGCCCTCCAATGTCAACCACTCACACCTCCTCTCCGGGGCATCTGTGCTCTTCCTCCTCACATAACCAAACCACCTAAGTTGTGTTTCCCGCATCTTGTCCTAAATAGGGGCCACACCCAGCTTGTCGCGAATAACATCATTACGGATCCTATCTTAACCTGGTGTGCCCACACATCCATCTCAGCATACTCATCTCTGCTACCTTCATCTTGTGGACATGAGCGATCTTGATTGGCCAACACCCAATCCTATACAACATCGTTGGTCTGACCACCACTCTGTAGAACTTACCCTTAAGTTTCGGTGGCACCTCACAACAGTACAAGGTCATGAACCAAATAATTCCATCTTATTATTATTTATGTGCAGCGTATATTTTCATTAACATCATAATACACAAAATTGATAAAGCAAGTTAGTTTTTCTAATATCCGAGGGAGACAGGATAAATAGTTGAGAAAAAGTTACGAAATTATCATTTCATCTAGATCCTCGAATAAGATAATATGAACTTGAAGTTTATAAAAATATAATTCATCTGCAATATATTGCAAAGCATGCCAGACGGATTTGCTGACCCAAAGAAAGTATCTATATTCTCATTACAAATGCTCTCATTAGAATAAGTCCTAGAAGGACAAAGTCTATGGTACGCTTAAAGCGTATAGACAAATCGATTTCAAATAAAATTTGTGATAAATAATATCAACAAATGATCATAATAAGGAGGCACGTGATCTAGAATATCACATGATATAACATTTCATAAAATTTCAGGAGAGGTTCATGTACTTGAAAATATGAATGAAGAGATCTTTATGTTATGTCTTTATGAAAAAATGTTGGAACTGATATAAAATGTTTGTCGGCGACATATATGATAACGCTAAGTATAGATGGTATCTTAAGTCTGTTGAATAAGGATACAAAAATACTGGCCAAATGAAAGAGACAGAATTCAAATAGAATTTGTTTCATATGAAAGACATATAATTTTGGACCTGCAGTTCAAAGACTTGAAAGTATGAAGTCAATGGTGTGTGAAATTACTTTTATCTATCTTAGATGTCTAGCATGACATGAAAACTTAATATGCATCTAAAGTGTATTTAACTTATATGACAATTCCTGGATGTAACGACCCGACCGGTCATTTTGTGTTATCGGACCCCGTTCCCCTAAATGAAACTTCCCATAGCGGTTTATTGTGATTTATGACTTGCGGGGGTGGGTGGTTCGGGATTCAGAAGTGTTTAGAGTGATATAGGAACACTTGGTTCCTTAAGGTTGGCCTTTAAGGCCAAGTTTGACTTCGGTCAACATCTTGAGTAAACGACCTCGGAATTGAGTTTCGACGGTTCCGGTAGCTTTGTATGATGATTTCGGACTTGGGCGTATGTTCGGAATGGGTTTTGGATGACCCAGGAGCGTTTCGGCACCCAATAGCTAAATAAGAGTTTCCTTAAGTTCACATTCTGGTTTGGGACATGTTTTGTGTTATCGAAGTCCAAATGGAATTCCGAGACTGGGAATAATTCCGTTATGTCATTCATGACTTGATCACAAAATTTGGGGTCATTCCGAGTAGTATAGGTCAGTTCGGCGCATTTTTAGCGAATTCTAGAAACTTAAAGTTCCTAAGTTTGATTCTAGGGGTTTTGAGGTGTGATTTTGAGTTTTAGCATTGTTTTGGGTGTTCCTAAGTCTCGAGCGAGTCCATATTATGATTTGGGACTTTTTGGTATATTTGGATGGGGGATCGGGTGGGCTCAGGTCTCTCTCGGGCACCAAACGAGGTCAAAAACTAGCTGAAGCAATTGTTGGTGCACCTGTTCTGGTGTGACCGCAAGTGTGGTTGCCCAGTTGCAGGTGCGGGACCACTCCTATGGTCCCAGCCTCGCAGGTGCGACCCCTAGATGGGCTGCCCTTTTTCGCAGGTGCAGGCCCTTTTTCGCAGGTGCAGAGACGCTGGTGCGGACTCTATTCCGCAGGTGCGAGCCCAGGCCCCTTGTCCCATTTCTGCAGGTGCGAGCATTTACTCGCAGGTGAGGTCCTTGAGCCGCAGGTGCGAGACCACGGCTGGGTAGTGTGTTTTAAGACGGGACTTAAACCATTTTTGGGCATTCTTCTTCTTCCTGGGGTGATTTTTTAGCATGAAAGAGAGACAAACGACCTAGCCATTTTGAGGTAAGTAATTCCTACCATAAACTTAGTCTAATACTTGGATTCTTAGGTAGCTTAACTCATTAATTGGTGGAAATTCAAGGATTAAAGTAAGAACCTAGGATTTATAAACATTGGGATAATTACCAAGGAATTTGCCATGAAATCACACAAAAACGATATATTAATGATCCTTAGGCTATGGGTAATTGATTCCTTTGAAAATTTCCGGAATCCGAGCATGTGGGCCCGGGGGTGTATTTTAGGATTTTTCAAAGTAAGGTGAGATAACTAAATAAATAGGAGAATTTCATACTTTTGAGTATGAATTGATATATTTGTATAACATTTGGCTAGTTTCGAGTCCTTGGGTGACGAGTTTGGAGTTTCGGGCGCATTCTTGACCCGGAGAGTAGGTTCGACACAAGGTGGGTCTCCTTTCTAACCTTGTAAGATGGAATTGTCCCCCTAGGTGATTTAATGACTATGTGCTAATGTTTGTAGCGACTATTATTTTTATGTCCGGGTAGTTAGGCCTACACCTGCCTTGTGTTTTTCCTTGAAGTGAACTATATGCTTGATGAATTAATGTTATATGAGGCTTGTTTCCCTGAGATCATGGAATTTGAGAATTTTAAAGGAATTGTTCACTAAAAAGTAATTTATGAAGAATAATGTGTGGATTGTGTGTGCATGTGACCGCTTCGCAATTTACATTCAACGAGCGGAGTGTTATTTCCCCCACTCTCATGGGACCGGGTCGTACGCCACGACGGGATTGAAAGATATATTATGGTTCGGGCCGTTCGACCCTCGGCAGTGCACAGATATGATCATTATGATGGCTCAGGCCGGTTATCCTTATCCTGTATGCGCATGCTAAATTGTTAATGATTTTCATGGATATTGAGTGGGCAAATATTTTTAAAAAAGGAGAAATGAAGTAATAATTGTTTATTTACTTCCAGTATTTATTTGAATTACAGTTATCTTTAATGTTTACTATTTTCATCATCCTCGTATGCCTATTACTGACATTATATCTTGTTTAATTATTTTGTTGGACCTTAGTGAGTGTCAAGTCGACTTCTCGTCACTACTTCTTCGAGGTTAGGCGGGATGCTCACTGGGTACATATTTGTTTATGTACTCATGCTACGCTTCTGTACTAAATTGTACAGGTTCTGAGGCTGGTGCATTTGGTTATCAGACCGAAGCTCAATTCTGAGTATAGACTAGACCTGACTTCACGGTGAGATGCTTCTCCTGACGATCCTCGGCAGCACCATGGAGTTTCTTTTGTTATTCCCGTCTATTTCTTCCAGACAGTGGGACAGTTATATTATATCTTTTGTATATTCTGTTAATATGCCCGTAGGACTTGTGACTCTAGTTCCTGGAACACACGTAGTAGTTATTATGGTTTGCGGATCTGTATATATATATTGGCTCACGCCTCTTTATGACTGCCTTTGGTTAAATTGACTTATTAACCTTTTCAATTAATGTTTTGAACTTTAAAACTTGGCACGTGTTGGGATGTTTAACCAAATATGGGGAAAATCCTTAGTAATTTGAGTGTGGGCTTGCCTAACCCCGGTGTTGAGCGCCATCACGACCTGAGTTAGTATTTTGGGTCGTGACACTGGAGGATTCAAATTGCTTAAAGCATATACAATCTTAAGTGCAATTTGTGCACATATGTATCATGCTATAACTATAAGCATGATAATATGATAGCGAGTATTTTCAAGGTGCAACATATTCATTGGAGTTAATATGGATGATTTATCATCAAATCTTTGCCGACGTCAACCTCCAAGAAGCTAGTTGTGACGACCCGACCGGTTGTTTTACTCTCTATCACGTCGTTCAATAGTTTGAGACCATGAGTAGCTTCACTTCAGGTATTATGACCTGTACATGTGGTCGGAATTGAGTTTCGGGAAGTTTAGAGCTAATTTAGAGAGAAAATTCTCATTTCGGAAGCTTTAAGTTGGGAGAATTCACTAAGGTGTGATTTTTAGTAAACAACCTCGAAATTGGGATTTGAAAGTTCCAACAGGTTCGTATGATGATTTTGGACTTGGGCGTACGTCCGGATCAGGTTTTGGATGAACCGGGAGCGTTTCAGCGCCTATTGTGGGAAAATGGCATTTTGGAAGGATTTCCTAAATTTGGGTTGAAGTAAATTTCAATATTTTCGATGGCCGGTTGGGATTCCGAGCATGGGAATAGCACCGTATGGTGATTCTGTTCTTAGGCGTACAATCGTATTTGGATTCGGAGGTCCGTAGGGTAATTTGGAGCATTTCGGCGGAAGTTGGAAAAGTTTAAGTTTCAAAGGATGAGAGGTTTACCAAGAGTTGAATTTGGTGATATCGGGGTCAGAATGCAATTTTGAGAGTTGGAACAGCTCTGTTGGGTCATTCGGTACTTGCTTTCATAATTTGGTATCATTTGGAGTTGATTTGATATGGTTCGGATGCTTGGTTGCGATTCTAGAAGTTCTTGAAGCTCATTGTGATTTTCATGTGTTTTGGCATCCGATTCATAGTTCTAGAGGTTATTTCGGTATTTTGATCATGCGAGCGAGTTCGTGTTGTGTTACGGGACTTGTTCGTATGTTCGGACGAGGTCTCGAGTGGCTTAGGTGAGTTTCAGATAGGTTTAGGTTGTGTTGCGCTTATTTTTTATGCTTTGTCGTCATTTCTTCAAGAATAAATGGTAATATATTAAGAAAATGAGCTCCAAATTCAGTTTTCATTAAACCTTTCGATCCGTATCGTAATTACGAAGCCATAGCAAAAAGAATCGTCAAATTTGGACATCGTATGAGGGAGTTATGCTCATTTCCGTGTCGGGGAGACTGATGGTTTCTGGTGTGGTCGCAATTGCGAACATCTCTATCGCAATTTCGATGCCCAGTTCACAATTGCGAACTTTTTGTCGCAAATGCGACCTTTTCCAGCCCTGTTCTTGTTCACAATTGCGAAGGCTTCTTCGCTTTTGCAAGGGTTCGCAATTCGCAAATGCGACATCTGCGGCTTGTTTTCAGCTGTGTAATTCGAGGTTTTGCTTCATTTTATCATATTTTGAATCCCAAGTCCGAGAATGAGCTATTTCGAGAGAAGATTTTTGTATCAAATCATTGGGTAAGTGCCTCTAACCAATTTTCAATTATATTTTGTGATTATAACTTACATTTAACATCAAAATTCATGAGAATCTAAAGGAAAATTTGGGGAAAATTGTAAAAAAAATTAAAATGTAAAATGATAATTTGAAGGACGAATTGGTATCGAAATTTGATAATTTTGGTATGGTTGAACTCGTATCGGAATGGGTGTTTGTGTTTTGTAAATTTTATGGGGTTCTGAGTTGCGGGCCCGGGGATTTGAATTTTGTTGACTTTTTGCAAGTTGTATAAGGATCATAACTTTTTTAATTGGAATTGTTTTCTCTTGCATTGTTTGATGTATTTAAGTCCTCTTTGGCTAGATTGAGCCGAGCGCTGGTGAATTGGTAAAGGAAAAGCTAAATTGAGTATTGAGTTTGCCGAATTGAGGGAAGTCTCTTGTCTAACTTTGTGAGGGGGAAACTACCCCTAGGTGATATATTTAATATGTGTAACTCATTGCGGGGGCTACGTACGTACGAGGTGACGAGAGTCCGTACGTAGTTAGAATCATGTTATTGTCTGGTAGACTTAGGTTCACACCATGCTATACTTGAACTATATGGATTATCTGTGCTCGCTTAAATTCTTTTATTTCGCATTATGACTTGAGACTAGGCATGCGTAGAGTGATAGACTTTCTATTGAAGAGACTTCACGAGTTTCATGATTAGTCATGGAGTAATTTTATTCCTCTCATGAAATAGTTTCCGCGATATATATATGTTTCATTGAAAGGTTTTTCTTTAAAGAAATTATAACTCACATATTTATTCGTGAGTGGGGTAAAGGACCCGTTAAAGTTTTTTATTCTAATGGGATCGGGTCGTTTGCCTCGGCAGAATTTATGTACTACATTCTAATGGGATCGGGTCGTTCGCCTCAGTAGGATTTATGTACCAAACTCTCATGGAGCGGGTCGTTCGCCTCGGCAGTTTAATAGATGCATCTATGGTTCGTTCCGTTCGATGCTCGGCAATGCAAAGATTATGATGGGATCGGGCCGTACGCTTCGACATTTTTATAAAAATATCCTCATGATTCGTGCGTAATATTTGGCCATAAGCCAGTGAATCTATGGGTTTTTTTTCCTGGTTTGAAGTATAACAACCCATTATGGTGAGGTCCACTATATATATACATATACATGCTCCGTGTGAGGAGAAATTTTCTAATTGAGAACTTGATCCTATTGTAAATAGGGGAATCGTACCACGTATTATAATTGTCTATTTCATTTATTTACTGTGCCTCATATTTGTTCACCTCTTTACTGTACCTGATGTTATTGGACCTCTAGTGAGTGTCGATGTCGACCCCTCGTCACTACTCCTCTAGAGTTAAGCTAGATACTTACTGTGTACACGTTGATTTATGCACTCATACTACACTTGCTGCACATTTTTGTGCGGGTAAATTATGTTTGGTGGTCCTTCAGGCACGGAGGCGTGGATGATACAAAGACTTATCGCGATTGCATTTCATGTTACGATCCGCAGCCAGTAAAGTCTCCTTCAGAGTTATTTATATTTTTCCTGTCTAATTTGTGTCCTTGACAGATGGTGTATTTTATTTTACTTCTTAGTTAACGCTCATGTACTTGTGACACCGGGGTTTGGGGGTGCTTACGGGTTATTCATCATTGTAATTCGAGAAATACAATCATTCACTTTGAAAATCCCATTTTGTATTACGTAATTAAAGAAAAATTATGATTTCAAATACTAATATGATTAATCAATATAATCATCTATTGTTGGCTTACCTGACAGTGGTGTTAGGCTCCATCACGAATTTTAATGGATTGTGGGTCGTGACAACGTGGTATCATAGCTCTAGGTTCGCTTAGGTCTCACGAATCATAAGTGAGTCTAGTAGAGTTTTGCAGATCGATGCGGGGACCTCTGTACTTATCTTCGAGAGGCTACAGGGCTGTTAGGAGCACCTCCCTTCTTGATTCCTCATCGTGCGATTTGATTCCTTTGAGGCTTGTGCATTTATCTCTTTCCTATTAAATCTTATGCGACGTGAAGCGCTTGTTATAAATATGGTATCTAGGAATTTTAATGGTACTATAGATGTGGTGCATGATGTTTCTCCATGGCATTCGAGCAAGTCATTATACTTTTCTTACGGAAGGATGTTCTGTCATTTCAGCTCAATAGCTGTGTTTTCAACAGTCTCGAGGCTGCATGTAGATTGCTATGATGTTCAGACGTGTGATCGCACATTGTTAGTGCAATGGTAGGGTGCTTGTCTATTTGTCGAGGCAGTGAATGAATTGAAAGGAGGATTTCTTGGTGCATGATTTAGGGGTTACGCATTTAAATCTAGTGGGGAAAAGAAAATCGGTCTATGAATGTTCATGCTTTAGTCGATAGAGTAGTGATACTTGATATTCCCGAGTGTTGTGGGATCCTCATTTTAATGTGGTGTCGTCGTTCTTGTTGTAACACATCAAGGTTCGTCAGTGTTATGGTCTTCTTTGATTTTTGGCCTTCCGGGCAAGGTGTTGTGAAATGGTGCCTGAGGAGTGGTTGTCAGAGATAACGGTGTGTAGCAGTTCAGAATCGAATTGGTTTTTCTAATATTGATGGCTCGATAAAGAGGATCTTTTATAAGGTTTAGAGTTGGTAGAGACTCATTTGTTCAGGTGATACAAGTATGGATTTGATTTGGGGCAATATTCGGGCATCGAAGTATGAGGAAGGGCATGGCGGGAGGTGTCTCATGGTGGTTAGATTACTAATAGGTTAAGTATGAAAAGCAGAGGTCGAGAATTTTCTTAAAGGAGAGGGTTTAACCAAAGTGTGAGAGTGGCAGAGTACCATATGGGTTCTGTGTGTTGACCTAAGTCACTGCATAGTTTTGAAGATTGACAAATGTCTGACCAGTTGAATCAGGTCCATCATAGCACACATACTTGACCTGACGCGTTGGCACATGAACCGTATATACATAGGAGATGAATGCGATTGTGAAGTATCAATGAACAAAGAGAGTGTCTCCTAATGTGAAAAGGTTGAAAATTGATAGTGAGAATAGAAGTTGAATTCAGCAAGGACAGTTACGAAGGAAGGAAGTTGAGTTTAATACGAACTCTTTCTCCTAGGAAGAGTTTTAACAGAACTGAATGACAAACTCAACAACTGACTCTATAAATAATTGAAGTATTCTTGCTTGAATTACCAACGCACAAGTGCAGAAGTGAATCAAGATCTGAAAGCAAAATTCCCAGAGATTTTGCAAGCAGAATTACTGTGCGATACAAAGGCTACAGACCAGCTAGAAAAACCAGTTCCATTTGTTTGTCATTGAGTCTAGTTGGTTGTAGTAGGCGATTTAATATTGTATCTTTTCAGCTTTCATAGAAGCAATTGTAATAGGTACACATTGTTCAAGTTAGAGTTAACTTGAAGCTTGTAGAAATTAGCTAGAGGCTAGTTACTACGAAGGGATTAGAGTTAGTCCTAGGATTACAAAAGAGTTTATTTTGTAAGTCCGTTTGGCTCAGAGTTTTAGTGAAGAGTTTGAGCAAATCCTACTGAGGAGTAGGTCGTGGTTTTTTCACCTTTTGAGCCAGTTGTTTTCCACGTAAAAATCTCTGTGTTTTTACTTTACTGCATTCATTATTCCGCAACAGTAGAAGTTGGAACACCAAGAAGAACCAGGTTCTTCTAGAGAGACAACACTCGAAAATTTGATACCACACAAATTAACCTATCTGACTCTATAAATAATTGAAGTATTCTTGCTTGAATTACCAATGCACAAGTGCAGAAGTGAATCAAGATCTGAAAGCAAAATTCCCAAATATTTTGCAAGCAGAATTACTGTGCGATACAAAGGCTATAGACCAGCTAGAAGAACCAGTTCCATTTGTTTGTCATTGAGTCAAGTTGGTTGTAGTAGGCGATTTAATATTGTATCTTTTCAGCTTTCATAGAAGCAATTGTAATGGGTACACATTGTTCAAGTTAGAGTTAACTTGAAGCTTGTAGAAATTAGCTAGAGGCTAGTTATTATGAAGGGATTAGAGTTAGTCCTAGGATTACAAAAGAGTTTATTTTGTAAATCCGTTTGGCTCAGAGTTTTAGTGAAGATTTTGAGAAAATCCTACTGAGGAGTAGGTCGTGGTTTTTTCACCTTTTGAGCCAGATGTTTTCCACGTAAAAAACTCTGTGTTTTTACTTTACTGCTTTTATTATTCCGCAACAGTAGAAGTTGGAACACCAAGAAGAAACAGGTTCTTCTAGAGAGATAGCACTCAAAAATTGGATACCACACAAATTAACCTATCTTCTTGTGTGGTATTGACGTCTAAAACATCACTGTGGTAGTATAGCCACACGCCTTGAGGAAAGTTTAGAGCAACTCGGGAATCATGATGAACAATGACTAGGTTTACGGATTTTATTTGGATGCAACATGACTTCGAGTTTGGAATGAATTGTTGGGCTTTCAGTTGATATCGATGGGAAATAAGGAAATTCTTGGTGGGTCCCAGGGTTATGTAATTGTAGCTTCAAGCTAAGTGGGGGAGCCCCACCGTCTATGATGGGGTCGCGTGGTTGTCTGCTTGTGCAGTTTTGGGTTATCGGTGTATTGGTAGGTTATTATGACTAAGGATAGAAAATATCAGTGGTGATTCGAGCAAAGGATTTGAGGAATGTGTGCGATATTTGGACTTTTTCGATTCATGTGCAGGTTTTTGGAAGACTCAAAGTTTATGATTCTTGTGGATGTGATGTACAAGGAAAAGAATTTAGCCGGTTGTTTCTTTAAGAAGGTGTTCATGTGCTAGCGGAGCGTCGGAGTTGGTTATATTCGGGACTGAGTTAGAGTGGGTGACTCTCAATAACGGTCCTACTGGGTTTAAGAATTTAAGTGTAGGCCTAAGGATTTCAGGTCCGTGGTGTGGTTAAGGATCGAGTTTTTGTAGTAAGTTATGAATCGGACTTGGAGTGTTCTATGTTATCATCGCTCTGCGGTGTAACATTGGAGGAACGGGAGAAAAAAACTTCGGATTCATAAAGGATTTATCAGGATGGGCATACCAATTGAATATGCTAAGGTGCGCACAAGGAGGGCATGAGATGGTTCATGGGTTTTGAAACATCGTGGTCTCGTGAAATGAGGTCACTCGGGATGAGTGCGGATTAGGTTCGTTATATTTTGAATGGAGATATTATTATTTCTAAGGCAAGTCTGGAGTAAATTAGGAGAAGCCGGATAGGTTAGCAATGGTTGAATAGGCGCGGTGGTGGCAACAATCAGTTCTTCCAGCATGTTTAGTTATGAACGTGATTTGTGGCGGTACGTGTGAGGCTTGACGGCCACTTAATTGATTTCTTTTGGAGCCATTCGAGTATTATCGCCTATTATGTGTAGATGGATCCCGGAAGAGTTATGGTGGTTTAGGCCACTGCTAGAGGATTGTATTTTCTGCGGTTATGGGAATTCGGTAGCGTGTTGCTATGGTTCTCCATAAATGAGTTAAGTGAAATGTTCCTATATGATGAAGTGTGTATCCTACTAGTGGTTCAGGAGTTATGATGAAATTATTATACTCTCGCGTATTGGAATGTGAAGTGTAGTGAGCGACTTGGGAATTTGAAGTCGAGGATCAAGGTTGCAGTTTGGTATCGACGAGAACGTTAAGAGCTCGGATGAGCAATAAAGGATTAAGATGGTTATAGTAAGCTGGTAATGTCTTTAGCGACACCTGAGGTCGGTGTCCTATGTAAGAGACTTTGTGCACTGATTTACAGATTCTTGATTTGCTTTATACCATTAGCATGGCCGGTGGTATAGATGTGCAGACTTGTCACTTGGTGCGGAAGGTCGTGGGAGCGTATCCCATAGGAAGATTGTATAAGTGTGACATGTAGTCACTTGATTGATTAAAGATTGAAACCAAGTATTGAGATTGTGGTACTATTGCTAATGTGAGATTTTATGCCCGAAAGGCGCTTTATTCAGTTGGTTGTGAATTGTGGAAGTTTGTTCCGGATTCGACGGCTGATCTAATGTCATGGGAAAAAAAGGTTATTGTGGGTCCTTGAAAGGTTATTGGCCCAGTATGGTACGATCAGAATCGGCTTGAGGTTCGTGGGTGGATCTAAATATGTGTGTGTTATATCGGATCGTATGTGTTCATTTCGACATGGCGTTGTTTACGGAGAAGTCTTTAGGCCCTGTATGTTATTTATGTCGTCAGCTAATCCATGTAATCTATATTATACCAGGTGGGTTGTGTGGTGGTTTGATTATTCGCACTCGTAATGAGATCCCGTGTAATTTGTGGTGTTGTCAGAGCAGGATGGCTCTCAAGATACAGTTCATTCATTTCACCTTAGTTGTGCTTGGGTTTTGTAGCGTATGGCGCTATCCGTCTCCCCAGGGTTATATTTTTTAACTTGGTGTGTTTGTGGTTGACATTCGGGTATTTCATAGGCATGAGAATTCCAGATCGGTAAGTATTTCCTTATAGATTATTATGTGTGGATCGGGTGGCACGCCGCCACGGGTATGTTGTTCGGATTGGGTGGCACGCCACCACGGTATCATGTGTGGATCGGGTTGCACGCCGCAACAGCGTGATGTTGAGTACAGTTCCCCATATGTGTTCTTATGTTATTTGTTTCTCACTTTCCGGGGAAGATTCATAACATCTTTTCGGTGGTTTAATTAGTTACGTGGGTTAAGTAGTTCGTTCCAGAGTTCATTTTCCTTATGTATCATGTTCAAGTTGTGTCTTGTTGGCGCATTGATGGCGTCATATGAGATTTTAGATAGTGTTTATTGTGGCTTATTGCCGAAACAACTTGTACTGGGTGAGACGAGATTATTGGACCTGGGATCGGCGCGATCGGATTTATATAAGGCACATTAAAGAGTAAATATCGTTATTCAGTCCAGAATGAGGTAATGGTTCATGTCGGGAGGTGAGACTCCATAAATTGTGATTCGGCGGGTGGTTATAAGTTTTACTCATCTTTTCTATCGTGGCAGCTTTGAGGGAGTTTAAGCAAGGCTTATATTAGTCATGAGGTATACTATGAGCTTCGGGTTAGTGGAAATTTTAGTCGTTGTGCTTGGGAAAGATTTGCCTTGGGTAAATGAGTTACACGGTGCATGGTATGAATCTAGTAAGGGTATATGATTGTGTTTGGTGCATTATGTTCTGATGGATACGGTGTTCATATTTTGGAAACATGCCTGGTGGGGAATTCCGGATGTTGGAATTTGGCTCTAAGGCTTATTTGACTAAATAGAAGGGAGGATATTCAGACCGGTTCGAGCCAATGTGCTCAACTGGGTTGTGGTAGCACGAGTAGGTTCTCAAGAGGTTAAACAGTGATTTCAGACAACTCCAAGGCAGTTCTTAGCACGTTCGAGGACGAACATATGTTTAAGTGGGAGAGAATGTAATGACCCGGCCGGTCGTTTTGAGCTCTAGTGCGACGTTCGGAAGTTTGAGACCATGAGTAGCTTCATTTCAGATATTATGACTTGTACATGTGGTCGGAATTGAGTTTCGGGAAGTTCGGAGTTGATTTAGAGAGAAAATTCTCATTTCGGAAGCTTTAAGTTGGGAGAATTCACTAAGGTGTTATTTTTTAGTAAACGACCTCGGAATCGGGATTTGAAAGTTCCAATAGGTTCGTATGATAATTTTTGACTTGGGCATACTTCCGGATCGGGTTTTGAATGACCCGGGAGCGTTTCGGTGCCTATTGTGGAAAGTTGGCATTTTGGAAGGATTTCCTAAGTTTAGGTTGAAGTGCATTTCATTATTTTCGATGTCTAGTTGGGATTCCGAGCTTAGGAATAGATCTGTATGGTGATTCTGGTCTTAGGCGTACGTCCGGATTTGGATTCGGAGGTACGTAGGGTAATTTGGAGCATTTCGGCGGAAATAGAAAAAGTTGAAGTTTGGAAGGATGAGAGGTTTGATCAAGAGTTGAATTTGGTGATATCGGAGTCGGAATGCAATTCCGAGAGTTGGAACAGCTCCACCATATTGAAGTCGGAATGCAATTCAGTTATATTTTGTGATTATAACTTAGATTTAATATCAAAATTCATGAGAATCTAAAGGAAAATTTGGGGGAAATTGTAAATATTTTCAAAATGTAAAATGATGATTTGAAGGAGGAATTGGTATCAGAATTTGATAATTTTTAGTATGGTTGAACTCGTTTCGAAATGGGTGTTCGGGTTTTATAAATTTTATCGGGTTCTGAGATCCGGGCCCGGGGGGTTGACTTTTGTTGACTTTTTGTAATTTGTATAACGATCATAGTTTTTTTAATTGGAATTATTTTCTCTTGCATTGTTCAATGTATTTAAGTCATCTTTTGCTAGATTAAGTCGAGCGGTGGTGAATTGGTAAAGAAAAATCTAAATTGAGTATTGAGTTGGTCGAATTAAGGTAAGTCACTTGTCTAACTCCATAAGGGGAAAACTACCACTAGGTGATATATTTAATATGTGTAACTCGTTGCGGGGGCAACGTACGTACGAGGTAACGAGAGTCCGTATGCAGATAGAGTCATGCTATTGTCTTGGTAGACTTAGGTTCACACCATGCTATACTTGCACTATAGGGATTATCTTTGCTCGCTTAAATTCTTTTATTTCGCATTATGACTTGAGACTAGACATGCATAGAGTGATAGACTCGCTATTGTAGAGACTTCACGAGTTTCATGATTAGTCATGGAGCAATTGTAATCCTCTTATGAAATTGTTTTCGCGATATATATATATATATATATATATATATATATATATGTTTCATTGAAAGGGTTTTCGTTAAAGAAATTATAAATCACATATTTATTCGTGAGTAGGGTAAAGTACCCGTTAAATCTTCTTATTCTAATGGGATCGGGTCGTTCGCCTCGGCAGGATTTATGTACTACATTGTAATGGGATCGGGTCATTCCCCTCGGTAGGATTTATGTACCAACTCTCATGGGAGCGGGCCGTTCGCCTCGGCAGTTTAATAGATGCATCTATGGTTCGTTCCGTCCGACGCTCGGCAGTGCATGGATTATGATGGGATCGGGTCGTACGCTTCGACATTTTTATAAAAATATGCTCATGAATTCGTGCGTAATATTTTCCCATAAGCCAGTGTATCTATGGGTTGTTTTTCCTGGTTTGAAGTATAATGACACATTATGTTAGGTCCACTATATATATATATATATATATATATATATATATATATATATATGCTCCGCGTGAGGAGGAATTTTCCAATTGAGAGTTTGAGCCTATTGTAAATAGGGGAATCGTACCACATAGTATTATTGTTTATTTCATTTATTTACTCTGCCTCATATTTGTTCACCTCTTTACTGTACCTGATGTTATTGGACCTCTAGCGAGTGTCGATATCGACCCCTCGTCACTACTCCTCCGGGGTTAGGCTAGATACTTACTGTGTACACGTTGATATATGTACTCATAATACACTTTCTATACATTTTTGTGTAGGTACATTATGTATGGTGGTCCTTTGGGCGCGGAGGCACGGATGATGCAGAGGCTTACCGCGACTGCATTTCATGTTACGATCCGCAGCCGACAGAGTCTCCTTCAAAGTTATTTATATTTTTCCTGTTTAATTTGTGTCCTAGACAGATATTGTATTTTATTTCACTTCTTAGGGATTTTGGGAGTGCTTACGGGTTATTCATCTTTATAATTCGAGAAATACTATCATTGCTTTGAAAATCCCATTTTGTATTACGTAATTAAAGAAAAATTATGATTTTAAATACTAACATGAGTAATCAATATAATCATCTATTGTTGGTTTGCCTGACAGTGGTGTTAGGCGCCATCACGATCTTTAATGGATTTTGGATCGTGACACTAGTGCACAAGATTGAAATGCAAAGGCTCAAGGATGTGCATTGATGCTCTCACTATGGGGGAGTTAATACGCGTTGTACTCTTTTTTTCCTTACAAGGTTTTGTCCCACTGGGTTTTCCTTGCAGAGTTTTTAATGAGACAACCAAAAGGCGTATTTCTAAACATGTGTATTCTTTTTCCTTTCTTAGAATTTTTTTTCACTGGATTTTATTTTAATTAAGGTTTTAGCGAGGCATATTATCTGTTGAATAGACATTCAAGTGGGGTGTTATAAATAGAATTGTATTTAAGGTGAATGTGTATATTTTAGAGAGATTCTAGGATCTGTTATTTGGTGGCTAAGTCACTTTTTCCTATAAAGATAGAAGTTCTATTCTATTATAATTCATCCCAAATTAATAAGAATTCTCTCTCCCTACTTTTCTCTGCAATATTCTTCTTTTTCTTTTATTGTTTTATAACAGAGAATTATTTTTAACCAAGTCATTAATTGATGTACACTAAGATCAAATACTATATATATATTAGACGCTATTAACTCTGTCAGTTTAACATTTTGGTTACCAAACGCCTTAGAGAAACATACTCGGAGTAATAGCTAGGAATCTCATATGTCAAGATTTATTTTCAAGGTTCCAATTATTCCTACATGTAGATCTATGGCATAGGCCATTACATGCAACTAGGACCTCGTAACATTTCAGTGACAATTCAATTAGGATCCAAAATACTGTTTGTAGGTAATGTATAAACTAGTATAACATAACAAAATAGAAATATAATTGGCTAGCTAGAATCTGAAGAAATAACCTATAAGTATAGAAGACTGGATACTAATGAAACAAGGTAAAGAAATAACATTTACAAAAAAATTGCTGTGTACAGGCAACTACCAACAACCGATAAATACCGTTTGTGAAACCCATAGAAGTCACAACCGCATGGAGACCTAAACAGCAAAAGAACTTTTTTTTCTTTTTAATCGCAAAATAACTTTTTGAATAGAAAGATGCTTTTTCCTTCCCTTCCAAAAGTGCTTATTTATTTATCTTTCATATTTTTTTCTAAAATTAATGTATTTGGTTAATAGAAGCAGTTTTAAAGGAACAGTAAAAATAACTTCTCCCCAAAACACTTTCTCGAAAAGAACTTTTCTAAATAAGCCGAATTCAGAATTTTGGCCAAACAGACTATTAGATTGCTTTAATGGATCAATCAACTCAGTTTGGACCGGTAAAATACACATTACTCCCTTTTAATTTATTAAATACACTTTCTTTATTAGTTCATTCCGAAAAAGAATAATATATTTCTATATTTAGAAAAAACTTAATTTTAAACTTTTTGTTTTACCATTTCTTTTAATGAAATTTTTTTTATATCCACATAAATGTTATGATCCCACAAAACTTTTACCTTTTAAGATTTTAGGATCACAAATTTTAAATTCTTTTTTTATACTTCGTCCGAGTCAAACTACCTCATATACAGAAAACGAAGGGGGTCCTATTTATTTGAATTTGGAACATATATAGAGGATCGAGAATTTTTTCAAGGTTATACACTATTTGAAACTTTATTACGAAAATTGTCCATGTTTTGGTATTTACCCGACCTAAACACATTTTAGTTATAAAATATATACAATCCACCTTAAAAGGCTCTTAATCCATTATTTGTGTCTTTAATCAAAAATTTAGTTGCACTCTTTTTCTTTTTTTTTTCTCCTCTCTATATTGAACTTATATTTAGGGATTTAGAAATCTCAATAACCATTGCCCTCTCTTTCAGCACTAGCATCAGCATAAACATCTATCAATGGGTTGGCACCATTGTTATAGATCCAACCTAGCATTCCGCACCTGGAAGCTATTGTAGCATTGTACTTCTCTTCGTGCTTTCTTGTACCCGTGCCCAATGACAGAACCAACATATTCTTTGCAGTCCATTTTTGCATATCCTCGAACTGAAAGTTGCCCGTCATTATTTGTTTTGAAATATGTGTTATTGCCATCAGAGTCTAGGAAAGAGAATGGTTGTCAGATATTTCATAAATACCTAAGATAAAAAGTTTATCGCACAGACAATATATAAATAGAAAATAAAGAATTTGGTTAGTTATAATGCACTAATATATAACAAACAATAATATGTCTTTGTATATTTTATATTTGATTTATATATAGTAAAAATAAATTTTATATAACTAATTATATATTATACAACTTATTTACAACTTTCATATATTATTTCTACCCAGTTATATATAACTACAATATCAAACAACTTAAATATAATTTTTATACAATATTGTTCAACTCTCATACAATATTTAAATAAAAATATATATATATATAAGCAACTTACCAAAACACCCTCAAGTTTACCAAAACAACTTAAATATAATTTTTATACAATATTCTTCTTCTTCTTCTTCTTCTTCTTCTTCTTCGAGTTTCAATCTGAAATTCAGCCAAAATCAAGTATAATCTTCACCAAAACACCCTCAAAATTGAGATATAAACTCCAAATAATATTCCCAGATGTTTGCAACAACATCCAATCCAAACAAAATAATGGTTTTTGAAAATTCAAATTCGAATTCGAATTCAATTCAAAGTTTTTTAATGGCTGTCAGAAGTGCTGCTCTCTTTTCCTTTGCTCTACATTACTGGAATTAGGGATTGGGAGATAGAGAGAGACGTAAAGAGAGAGAGAGAGAGAGAGAGAGAGAGAGAGAGCAGGAGGGAGAGAGAATAAGGATGTTAAATAATTGATTCCTAATATAAAGGGATACTCATTTAATTCCTAAATTGTATATAATTGGTAAATTTGTATATAGGATGTAATTAAGTTGAAACTTGAATAAGGAAGGTAATAAAATTTCAAATAGTGTATAAGAATGTAAATATTCCTTTTTTTCAAAATCAGCTTATATTTTGGTCCTATATCAAGGGCCTGGACTTAACTCATTAAATTAAGGGTTTGGATTAGGTCATATTTCTTTTGGACCGCCCTGGAACTAGCCCAGATCCAGTAGCAGAACAATGATCAAATCTGAACAGATACTAAACCGGAGAAAAACTTGGAAAAATAACACAGTATAGCCGCTGTAAAAATAATAGCTGAAAAAATATATATAATTTATATATTTTTTGTATATACATACATTATGTATGTTATATACAAAATTTATATAAATTTTATACACTTTTTCGGCTAACAGTTGTAAATAGTTTCTGGCACGGATTAAAAGTGATAATATCCCAAAAATTATATTGAAATACGTGCATACAAGAGAAAGTTGTTGTCATTTTGTATTCAAAATCAGTAAATCAATAAACGTTAGTTTAAGGAAAAAACAAAGCAGTAAAAATTCTGAGCCCACAAGTTTCTTGTGTTTCTTTAAGGAATTTAATCCCCTCACAATGCCCAAGGTTGCGGATTAATTCCTCCCAGGATAGAACGGAATAACTATTATGTGATAGCGGCACTTCAAATCACAGAATTTTGGCGAACTTAAATAGCGGAGAAAATCACACAAAATGCTTACGTTTTGCTTTTGAAAAACCAATGCAGTATGCAGAAAATTGAGGGGAGAGATTTCAGATTTTTCAGTGGTGGAAAATGAGGCTAAGCCTCTCTATTTATAGATAATGAAAGGGTGAGATAAAGAGGTGCAATCCAAGAGGTGCCTCTTCTATTTCCCATTCACACCCCAATGAAAGGGTGAGATGAAGAGGTGCAATCCAAGAGGTGCCTCTTCCATTTCCCATTCACACCCAAGAGGTGCCTCTTCCATTTTCCATTCACACCCCTTAATAAAAATGCAACAATCCCCCACATGAATTTTGATTAGCGAGTTCAGTTGCTTGCTGGGCGGTAGAGGGAAATGGACATATGTGGAAAAACATGCATGCAAATACTGTGTGATTCACAATTAAGGTTTAATCGCATCTGGATAAGTAGGTTTCCCTTTGAACTTTCCGTTGCGAGCTTATGTCGGATATACTCGGTCAATCGGTAGATTTGATATCTTTGAACCGTCGAACTTTTGTGTATACCTAGACAACCGTGAGTCACACAATCAACCCTTAACCTTCTTTGGTTTTCATTGTTGTGTTCGTTTCAGCCATGAACACCACCTGGTTCATAAGTGCGTAGAGAACTGACCATACAGAATTCTCCTTTAAGCGGCTTACACTTCACACTTACATAGGTGATTCCTAAGCGTGTTATTCCATAGATACACTATTTGATATACCCTGTATAAAATTTAGAAACCATTAAAAAGCCTTAACGCTTTATCCTTGGTACTGAACATTGTCTCATCACGAGAATGGACCAAAAAGAAATTTTAGGTAGAGTTACCGCCACAATGACTTGTCCTCGGCCATAGTCCCATTCCCTTTGATGACTTCTCAACCGCCTCTCTAGGTAGGCCTTTTGTAAGCGGATCTGATACATTATCTTTTGACTTTACATAGTCAATTGTGATAATTCCACTAGAGAGTAGTTGTCTAACGGTTTTATGCCTTCGGTCAATGTGACGAGATTTCCTGTTATACATAACTGTCATGACCCGAAATCCCACTGTCGGGACCGTGATGGCGTCTAACGTTGAACCCGCTAGACAAGCCTACGTTCTGGTTAACATGTTTATTTCCTTATTATTAGTCATTTAAAGAAAAAAGCAATAAGTGATAACAAGTATAAATAACCATGCGGAAGCTATGAATATAACATCTTCAAGTATCTGATACTATAAAATCCTTAGTAACACCCCAGAACTGGCACCACAAATCCACGGACTGTCTAAGAATACTAAAAACATAGTCTGAATAAACAGTACAACTGTCTCATAAATACAAGAGAAGACAGAAAGAAAAAGGAAACAAATGAGATAGGAAGTGACGCCAAGGCTTGCGGACTAAAGGATACTCCCTCGATCACTGTTCACCGGGTCAGGTACCGTAATCTGCACAACATAAAGAAGTGCAGGTGTAACATCAGTACAACTAACCCCATGTACTGAGTAAGTACCAATCCTAACCTCGGCGAAGTAGTGACGAGGCTAGGACACGACAAATAATAAACACCTGTGCAATTCAATAATATATAACAGAAATAACGATAGGAAGTAAACAGTTAAGTACAAATACGGGGAAAACACATTGGGGTACAAAGGGGAAAACACTTATTGTGTAGCAGAACATGACAACCGTCTAGTATCAAAATAAAACAGAGAACAAACAAGTGCATGACATCACCCTTCGTGCTTTACTCTCGTTCTCACCAAAACAAGTGCACGACATCACCCTTCGTGCTTTACTCTCGTTCTCACAAAACAAGTGCACGGCATCACCCTTCGTGCTTTACTCTCGTTCTCACCAAAACAAGTGCACGACATCACCCTTCGTGCTTTTACCTCACAATATCATGGCACGGCATTATCCTTCGTGCATTATCTCTCATATCATGGCACGACATCACCCTTCGTGCTTTTAAAGTCACAATATCGACAGGCATTAACCTTCGTGCTTTTCAATATAAAATCATGGCACGACATCACCCTTCGTGATTTACACTCTTCCTCACCCAAAAAATAACCAGAACAACAAATTGGCAAGGAAGAACCACAATACAACCCATAATTTACAACATCCCGGCAAGGGAACAATAACAGAAATATCACCGTCCTGGCAAGAGACACAACTATAACCAATCTCACTGAACGTACAACATAACCGGATAATCCTCAACCGAACAACTAATCAACAGTGTTCACAACCAAGTATTTCCAACAATTGAATAATCTCCAAAATGAAACATACTTCATAACACAGTGGGTATCGAAGAAAAACACATATACCATAAGATATGACTCACGGGCATGCTTGACAACAAGGTATAGGTACTCGTCACCTCACCTATACATTGAACATGATAATAACACGTAGCACATATGACTCAACACCTATTCGCTCAAGCTAAGCTTAGACCAAACACTTACCTCGACTACAAGAATCTAAATCAAGCCTCTAGCACCGCCTTTCCTTTCGAACTCGACTCCAAATCAATAGTATCTAGACATAATCGACTCAATAATATCAATAAATGCTAAACAAATCAATTCCAATGCTTAATTATAGAATTCCCAACATTCTTCCCAAAATTCCAAAAATCGACCCCTGGCCCGCTTGGTCCAAACACGAGGTTCGGACCAAAACCCGATCACCCATTCCCCCACGAGCCCGAATACATAATTTGTTTTGAAATCCGACCCCAAAACGAGGTCAAATTCCAAAATAATCAAAAAGCCCTAACTCTACCCAAATCCCCAATTTTCTATAATTAAAACCCTAGAATTCTTGATAAAAGTTGATGAAAATCATTAGAAAGTTGAAAGAAACTAGTTAGAGGTTACTTACCTATGATTTGGGAAGAAACTCTCTAGAGAAAGTCGCCCTTGGTCTCCTATTTCTAACTTAAACACTGCCTGACCCTCGCACCTGCGGTGCCAGGGTCGCACCTGCGCTTTCGCAGGTGCGGAAAATCCATCGCACCTGCGGAAATGGGCTAAGCCACTGAGGGGCACATCTGAGGAGGTGCTTCCGCACCTGCGAAACCGCTTCTGCGAAGAATGTGTCGGACCTGCGGAATTGGACTGGCTGGGCTGGACCGCACCTACGGCTGGTTATCCGCACTTGCGGTCTCGCACCTGCGATCCAAGGCTCGTAGGTGTGGGCGCACCAGAACTGGTGCACCAGCAGTGATTTTTCAACTCTAAATACCCCGGAACCCACTCGAAGCTCACCCGAGCCCTCGGGGCCCCAAACCAATTATTCACACAACCTGAAAAACATCCTACGGACTTATTCAGGTAATCAAAACACTAAAATAACATCATGAACATCGAATTAAACCTCAAAATCAATGAAATTCCTTTAAACTTCCAAAACTTCGAAATTTTCCCTTTTCGATCCGAATCACGTCAAACTAAGTCCATTTCCCACCAAATTTCACAGATAACACATATAAGACATATTGAACCTGTTCCGGGCTCCGGAGCCATAATACGTTCCCGGTATCACAGGTTTCACATCAAATCTCATTTTCAAAAACCTTTATATTTTTCATAAAATAATTTTGTTCAAAAATTCATTTCTCAGACTTGGCACCTTGGAATTCAATTTCGAGCATACTCCCAAGTCCCATATTTTCCTACGGACCTTTCGGGGCTGTCAAATCACGGGTCCGGGTCCGTTTACCAAAATTGTTGACCAAAGTCAACTTTATTCAAATAATTATTATAAGATCATCATTTAATCAATTTTCCACATAACGGCTTCCCGGCTACGTGCCCGGGCTGCGAACGCACATCGAGGTGAGATAAAAAGAGGCTTTCATGGCCTCGAAACATATATTTAGCTAAAATTATACGGGATGACCTTTTGGGTCATCACAATAACGCTCCCAGCCTTTCCTATTGCTTCTTGACTGTCGCAATGTATGCATACAGGTGCTAGAGGTTTGGGCCAAAATGGAATGTCTTCTAAGAAATTCTGGAGCCATTCATCTTCTTCACCGACCTTGTCTAAAGCTATAAACTCAGACTCCATTGTAGAGGGGGCGATGCATGTCTGTTTGGACGACTTCCCAGACACTTCTCCTCTACCAATGGTAAAAACGTATCCACTTGTGAATTTTGATTCCACTGATCCGGTGATCTAATTTGCATCACTATATCCCTCAACAACTGCGGGATAGTTATTGTAATGCAATGCATAGTCTTGGGTTTATTTCAAATATCCCAAAACTCGTTTCATTGCTATCCAATGAGCTTGGTTTGGATTATTTATGTATCGACTAAGCTTACTTATCGCACAAGCTATATCAGGTCATGTACAATTCCAAATGTACATCAAACTTCCCAACACTCGAGCATATTCCAATTGAGATTTGCTTTGACCTTTGTTCTTTACAAGAGTGTGATTTAAATCAATTGGCGTTTTTGCTTCTTTAAAGTCCAAATATTTTAACTTTTCGAGTACCATTTTAATACAATGAGATCGAGACAAAGCTAGACCTTGAGGAGTTTTAAGGATCTTAATTCCCAAAATTAAATCGACAACTCCTAAGTCTTTCATATCAAACTTACTAGTAAGCATGCACTTAGTAGCATTTATGTTAGCAATGTCGCTCCTCATTATCAACATATCATTCACATATAAACAAACAATGACTATTTGATTTGGAGTATTCTTAATGTAAAACATTTGTCACACTCATTGATCTTGAAACCATTTGACAACATTGTTTGGTCAAATTTTGCATGCCATTATTTTGGTGCTTGTTTTAGTCCGTAAAATGACTTAACAAGTCAACACACCTTCTTTTCTTTTCGGGGAACTACAAACCCTTCAGGTTGTTCCATATAATTTTCTTCCTCTAAATCTCCATTTAAGAAGGTTGTCTTTACATCCATCTGATGGATTTGAAGGCAACACACGACGACTAACGCTATTAACACCCAGATAGATGTAATCTTTGTTACCGGCGAGTATGTGCCAAAGTAATAAGACCTTCTCGTTGTCTAAACCCTTTAACAACTAATCTTGCCTTATATTTTTCAATAGTGCCATTAGCTTTCATTTTCCTTTTGAAAATCCATTTAGAACCCAAAGGTTTGTTTCTTGGAGAAAAATTAACCAATTCTCAACTATGATTACCTAATATGGATTCTATCTCAATATTGTCTGCATTTTTCCAATATTGTGCTTCTGAGGAAGACGTTGCTTCTTTGAACGTTTCAGGCTTATTTTCCAACAAAAATGTCAGAAAGTCTGGTCCAAAGGAAGTAGTTGTTCTTTGACGTTTACTACGTCTTGGATTTTCCTCATTAAACGTGCTTTCCTTTTCTTCTTCTCGAGGTCGCTTAGTTTTTTCACGAACCGACTCACATTCATTTTTATACGGATAAATATTATCAAAAAATTCAGCATTATCGGATTCGATTACCGCATTAATATGAATATCGAGATTTTCTGATTTATGAACCAGAAAACGATATGCTTTACTATTTCTTGCATATCCTATGAAAAACGCAATCAACCTTTTTCGGTCCAATCTTCACCGTTTTGGGTTTAGGAATTTGCACTTTAGCCAAACAACCCCACACTTTAAAATATTTTAAGTTGGGTTTCCTACCGTTTCATTTTTTATATGGAATAGATTGTGTTTTATTATGGGGAATTCGATTGAGTATTTGATTCACCGTAAGAATAGCTTCCCCCCACAAGTTCTGGGGTAACCCCGAACTTATCAATAAGGCATTCATCATCTCCTTTAACGTTCTATTCTTTTTTTCCGCAACTTCATTAGATTGCAGTGAGTAAGGGGCGGTTGTTTGGTGAATAATGCCATATTCCAAACATATTTCTTCAAAAGGAGATTCATATTCGCCACTTGTAGACATGTAAATTTTGACCCTCCCCGTGATTTTACACATTTTATCGTTTTAATATTTAGTTTAGGTCCAATATCGTTATTTTAACAAGTTTTAAATTTTTTGCTTTATTTTATCACAAAAAAAAATAAAAATTACAAAAAATATTTTCCTTTATTTTAGCTAATATGTATTTGATGTAGTTACTTTTAATTTACCTTAGTTTTCATGAAATTGAAAAATATTATATAGTCTTAGTTTTAGCTAATAGCTTTTGCTTTAGTAAATATTAAGTATTAGTTATATTTCTTTAATATCGTTACTTTGTTTCTCCTTTAATATTTTTATCAATTTGGATAACTTGTATCTTTGTCATGTTATTTATAAGTTTTCCTTAAAGAAAAGAAAAAAGAAAAAGAAAAAGAAAGAAGAATAGGGAAATAACGAAAAACAAAAGTAAACTTTTGTATTTTTTATTAAACATTAACGTTGCTTAGTTTAGTTAGCTAATAAGAAGGAATTTTAGTTTGATCTTAATTTAAACCATAAAAAGAGGGGGAAAAATAAGAATCAATCATTAATTGCCACATGACAACGAGATTCCTTTCTATCTTTTGCCATAACAAATTCTCACCTGCACAAGCACATGGGGCCCACATGATTATTCCTCACTTTGGCTTTCTGTGCAAAATATACACACACAAAATTCCCTCAACAAGGCAGCATTCACGTCCTTATCCACAGGCTGAGAATTTGCTCTCAAATTCACTCTTAAATACTCTCATTCTTATATAACCACATACATACAGAGCTTGAACGAAGCCATTTTTCCAACCATGTATCCATGTATTAGCAGACCATTCAAACGAGCAGGAGGGATCTCCCCTGAAAGAGGAAGCTTCCATTTCATTTTCAAGCAGAAAAGGGACTGCATCTCTCAACCTTTCCATGGTTGCCGCTGCCGGAGGCGATGACCGGCGACGACCATGACATCGCTGCTGCTGCCGTTCTTCTCTTCTTCCTTCACCTTCTATCTCTTTTGAAAATTTGGCGAAAGAGAGCTTAAACCTCGCAATAAAAACATCTCCAAAAACACTTTTGAACCTCCATAAACACAGTTGAAAAGCACCATGTAAATCAGCCATTTAACATCCTTAAAACCAACTGCAAATAGCCATGAACCAGATGCTTCAAAACAACCACGAAACAGCTCAAAATAATCCCAATAACCAGTAAAAGCAGCCACAAATAGCTCGTTTCAGTGTGTTTATCGCCGAGTTTTAAGATCTTCCGGCGAGTTAGAGGTTACCGTTTGAGTTCGCCTCCAGTGGTCGGTTCCGGTCGAGATCCGTCCAGTTATTAAGCCAATGTAATTTCAACTTAGTCCATTCGTACAAAAGGTCATTTGATGGAAAAGATCGAATCTTTGAATTGGCTGCTTCTTATCGATGTAAGTTTTCTCAAAATTTCACCCTTTCTTCAGTATAAATTTGGGCCATTTCTTCTTAATTCAATCAGTTATTTGGCAATCTGCTCCTTTGAGGGGAGAGATTTTAGATTTTTCAGTGGTGGAAAATGAGGCTAAGCCTCTCTATTTATAGATAATGAAAGGGTGAGATAAAGAGGTGCAATCTAAGAGGTGCAATCCAAGAAGTGCCTCTTCCATTTCCCATTCACACCCTAATGAAAGGGTGAGATGAAGATATGTAACCCAAGAGGTGCCTCTTCCATTTCCCATTCACACTTAATATGTGCCTCTTCCATTTTCCATTCACACCCAAAAGATACCTCTTCTATTTTCCATTCACATCCCTTAATAAAAACGCAACAAAAGCTCTCGTTTGAGATATCTCCGACAACACCCAAGCCGTGGCAAACAGGTAGGTCTAAAGCCTCGTAGGTCTTAATGTCACTTAAAGTGGAAAAACTCCCTTATTACCCTTACCGGGGTTAAAATGGAGGTGTGACACCACCCTTATCACTTTTTTATCATTTTGATCTTTTTGTTGAGTTGTGTTTCAACTTCATTTTTGTATTGGTTGAATGCTTCAATTTCTTCATCTTTACTATAAGTAAGTAAATATAGCAATATCTAGTATTGTCGTCAATAAAAGTTATGAAATACTTTTTCCCACCGCGAGATGGTATTGACTTCATGTCGTAAATATCTGTGTGAATTAAGTCTAAAGGATTTGAATTCCTTTCAACAGACTTATAAGGATGTTTAACATACTTGGATTCCACACATATTTGACATTTCGAGTTATTGCATTCAAACTTAGGCAATACTTCCAAATTAATCATTTTTCGCAAAGTTTTGAAGTTGACGTGGCCTAAACGTTCATGCTATAAATTATTTGACTCGAGCAAGTAAGAAGAAGCTGAAATTTTATTCATATCAATGGTAATTACATTGAGTTTGAAAAAGCCCTCCGTAAGGTAGCCTTTTCCTACATACATTCATTCTTACTAACTATAACCTTGTCAGAAACAAAAACACACTTTAAGCCATTCTTGACTAGAAGTGATGTCGAGACTAAATTCTTCCGCATTTCAGGAACATGAAGGACATCATTTAGAGTCACAATCTTGCCAGAAGTCGTCTTCGAAGTTATCTTGCCCGTTCCTTCAATTTTTTCAGTAGCAGAATTTTTTCAAAACCCCCTGTACTGGTCCCACCTGAACCTTGTAGGCCTTTGTTTTTATATCTATTAGTGATGGATAATTTCTTTGGATGCGTTCTGGGGCAACATGATGCAACATTCAAAAAGGAACATGCAATCTATTATCTGAGCAAGAAGTTCACCAATTATAAGGTTAAGTACACCCTTTTAGAAAGGACGTGTTGTGCCTTAACTTGGGTTGCTCAGAAGCTGAGGCATTATCTCCTAGACTACACCACTTACCTCATATCCAGAATGGATCCTTTGAAGTAAATCTTTCAAAAGCCAATGCCCACTAGCAGGCTCGTAAAATGAAAGATTCTGCTCCCAGAGTTCGACATTGTCTATGTCACTCACACCGCAATGAAAGCACAGGCTTTGGCAGATCATTTGGAAGAGAATCCAGTTGATGATGAATACAAACCACTGAGAACATACTTCCCAGACGAAGAGGTAAACTCAATAGAGGAAGTAGTTCCGGACGATAGCCATGTATGGAAGATGTATTTTGATGGGGCTGTCAATATCAAAGGAGTTGGGATCAGGGAAATCCTCATCTCACCTATCGGATAACATTACCCTGCAACGGACCGACTTAGTTTCTTTTGTACTATTAATACGGCCGAATAAGAAGCTTGTATCATGGGTCTGAAAATGGTCCTCGATCTGGATGTGCATGAACTATTGGTTATGGGAGATTCTGATTTGCTTATCCGGCAAGCCCAAAGCGAGTGGGAGACTCGAGACATCAAGCTTATTCCATACAGACAATGTGTGCAAGACCTGAGCAAAAGATTCAAATCCATCAAGTTCAGGTATATTCCCAGGTTTCACAACGAGCTAGCCGACGACTTGGCTACCTTAGCCTCGATGCTCCCTTATCCAGGTAACACTCATATTGATCCCCTGGAAATCCAAGTGCGGAATTAACACGGTTACTGCAGTACTATTGAGTTAGAACCAGATGGTGAACCATGGTATCATGAAATAAAACGATTCCAAAAAACAAGGGAATACCCAGAGCATGCCAAGGGAGATCAAAAAAGAACTATAAGGTGGCTCGCCGGCGGTTTCTTCCTGAATGGGGAAATTTTGTACAAAAGGACCCCAGATTTTAACCTTGTGAGATGCATAGATGCCACAGAAGCTGAGCGTATCATGAGTCAAGTGCATTCGAGGGTATGCGGACCGCACATGAATGGATATGTTTCGGCAAAGAAAATTCTTCGGGCAGGGTATTATTGGCTTATTATGGAGAGAGATTGCTTCAGTTTTGCTCGCAAGTGTCACCAATTCCAGATTCATGGTGACCTAATTCACTCACCACCTTCAGAGTTGCATCCCATGTCCTCTCCTTGGCCTTTCGTTGCTTAGGGAATGGATGTTATTGGGACAATCAAGCCAAAGTATTCAAATGGGCATAGACTCATTTTTGTTGCAATTGATTACTTCTCCAAGTGGGTGGAGGCCATCACTTTCAAAGCAGTCACCAAGAAAGCAGTAGTAGACTTTGTTCATTCCAACATCATCTGTCATTTTGGTATCCCAAAGACCATTATCACTGACAATGCATCCAATCTAAATAGTAATTTGATGAAGGAGGTATGCGAGCAATTTAAAATTATGCATCGCCATTCTACCCCTTACCGGCCAAAAGCCAATAGAGCCGTTGAAGCAGCGAACAAGAACATCAAGAAGATTCTTAGGAAGATGATCCAAAGTTCCAGATAATGGCATGAAAAGTTGCGTTTTGCTCTTTTGGGATACCACACAACTGCTCGCACATCCGTTGGTGCAACTCCTTATCTGTTGGTATATGGAACGGAAGCTGTAATACCGGCTGAAGTCGAAATTTCCTCTCTTCGGATCATTGCAGAGTCGAAGATTGAAGATACAGAATGGGTAAAGACCCGATTAGAACAACTAATGTTGATTGATGAAAAACGGCTAGCAGTAGTGTGCTTCGGCCAGTTATACCAGCAAAGAATGGTACGCGCTTACAACAAGAAAGTGCGGCCAAGGAACTTTGAGGTGGGCCAACTCGTTATGAAACATATTCTTCCACACCAAGTAGAAGCTAAAGGAAAGTTTTCCCCACACTGGCAAGGACCCTACATCATCAAGAAAGTGTTACCAAAAGGGGCCTTGCACTTGGTAGATGAAGAAGGAAGGGTACCAGACATGACTATTAATGCAGATGCAGTCAAAAGATATTATGTCTGATACATACCCACTGTGGAACTTTCACGCATGATTTTCTCAGAATCGAGATGACGAAGGCTATCATTGCTCGCTATTCCAAATAGGTGTCACCGTCTTGTTAACCCTTTTGAGTTGTATTTGTCTTCTTTGTTTTCTGCTTTTTGGAACCTGTGTACCTGCAACAAGAAAAAAGAAAAAAAAGAAAAGAAGTCAAACAACAAATCTTCTGAGTCATTGAACTACGTTCGACCTAATTCTGAAAGGATACGTAGGCAGCCTTACCTTGGGTTCGGTCCCATCACAACAAAAAAACAAATATTCCCAATACTCCAAAACTGGGGCAGAAGTTTATTTTATTTTACGATTTTTTCTGTAGAAACGGTTCCAAAAGTTGTAATTCAGTTCAAGGTTCTTTTCGCCTTCTCCCTGTTAAGAACTTATGATCGATCTTTGAGAATATTTCAAGTCCCTATGCCAGGGTTATTGGGAAATCTTCCGCATGTCGTATCTCAGTTAAAAAAAAAGAACAAATGAGAGAGTCTTATTGGTGCAAACCCGTATGTGCACTGTAAGGTGATAATGAGCAGAGAAATGAGAGAGTCTTATTGGTGAAAACCCAAATGGGCGCTTATTGATAAAGAGGATTTCTACCCTTATCTTCTACACATCTTGGACTCTAAAAAAGACACATCTTCACACACACTATCTTACACTTCCATAGATCTTTAGAGTTGCTTGAACACACATATCTTTGAACAAAAAATCAACAGATGTATACTTTAGTAAGCTGAAAATTTCTATGCTTTGTGAGTGAATCTTAGAGTGCAAACTTTTAGAAAAGTAAAAGTCTTCTTTAGAGTTAGTTTTGGGCTCTTCTCTAAAGTTCTTGGGCTGTTTAAACACAATTTGCTGCTGGATTTTTGCTAATTTTGTTGTTGTTCTCTGTTGCTTTCTGTTGCTGAGCTCTTATAATATTTCTTTTTTGCGACCCAGGTAATCTTTAAACTCTGTAATGTAGATTTTTAAGTAGCAATTGATGAGGATTCGAGCATGTTTATATTACTTGAAACATATGCCTGGAAATTTACTGTACGGATGAAAGTTGAGGTTTCAATCTTGAAATCAAGCTTTGGATCATAATGTTAAATTCGTGACTTTTTTTTGCTTTATTTATTTATTTATTACCTCTTAGTATTTCTCTGTTAAACTTTAAGTAGTATTTTGTGAGAATCTTGATCATGTTGTAGAAAAAGAAAAATTGTTAAAGACTTGATGAAAAATATGAAAATGGGCAGAATGTATTAGTTTTGTCCCGACCCAAATACCAATTTAGGCCGCGATAGCGCCCAACTCCGATGTCAGGCAAGCCAACCTTAATTTACTAGTGATCCCTTTTTAATTTATAGAACAATTTTCCATACTTGAGAGGTTTTCTTTTAGATTTCTAATTTTTGAAGTAAACAAGTGACTTAGACAACCAAAAGTGAGTAATAGATATAGTAATCATCACCAGTAAGTATAACCCAAAAGAATAGAATATCCACTACGTGGCATACCAGGAACTGGCGTCACAGGTCTACGTGCATCTAATAGAAACGAGTATCCAAAAAAAATTACAAGTTTGCCCATCTGTCTGAAGAAAAGTAATACATACATAGCAAAGTAAAGAGGAACTCCAAGGTGCTGCCAGAGAAAAGCGTCAAGGGAAGCAGCTCACCGAGAAGTCCAGGCCAAATATATGTCAGGGACGAGCTCCGGATGAATACCCAGATGCACCTGCCTCAGAGCCTGTACAATTAAGTATAGAAGCGTAGCATGAGTACATAAACAGATATGTACCCAGTGAGTATCCCGCCTAATCTCGAAGAAGTAGTGAGGAGAGGTAGACGTGATACTTACTAGGGTCAAAGTTCAAATAACATAATTTAATAAGGACTAGGCAGGCATAACAGTCGTAGTAATCATAAAGGTAATATCAAGTGCAATTACCTTTGCATGTCAAATTTCACTAGCATATAATGTACCAAATTCCCTTTTTCACATGAAACAGCTTATACAATTACAACAAAACTCCAAGTAAATTATATAGAACAGAATAGGCCGAAAGCGTACGGCCGAAGCGTCGCAAAAAATAAATGTGAACTGCCGAGGGTCGAACGGCTCAAACTATAGATGCATCTATTACCCCGCTCGCGAATTGAACATGCGAAGCGATTGACATAATAGTAGGGTTATTCCGCTCACGAATCATACATGTGACGCGGGTGCCGCATACATACATAAAATTATCAATTTTTAGGGAATTATCAGAGATTATTCTTTAAGGCAAGAAACTAAGAAATATCATGGACCACAACTTACTAATATTCTCATGCCAAATCAAGGATAATAATCAATTCAAGATACGTTTAGGAATACATGTAGGGCACATATAAGTATGCTCGTGAGTCCTAGAACTACCCAACATAACATAGTAGTAGCTACGCACGGACTCTCGTCACTTCGTGCGCGCGTAGCCCCCGTAAATAAGGACATGCAATTATTTATAATCACCTATGGGGACAATTCCCTCTTACAAGGTTAGAAAAGAGACTTACCTTGTGTCGAACCTACTCTCCGGGTCAAGAACACGCCCGTAAACTCCAAACTCGTCACCCAAGGATTCGAAACTAGCCAAATTTTATACAAATATATCATTTTATACTCAAAAGTATGGAATTCTCCTATTTAATTAGTTATTTCATCTTACTTTGAAAAATCCTAAAATATACCCCCGGGCCCACATGCTCGGATTTCGGAATTTTTTGAAGGAATCAATTACCCATAGCCTAAGGATCATTAATATATAGTTTTTGTGTGATTTCATGGCAAATTCCTTGGTAATTCTTCCAATTTTTTTATAAAACCTACGTTTTCACTCTAACCCTTAAATTTCCACTAATTAATGAGTTAATCTACCTAAGAATCCAAGTATTAACTAAGTTTATGGTAGGAATTTCTTACCTCAAAATAGCTAGGTCGTTTGGCCCTCTTGCATATTCAAAAATCACCCTAAGGAAGAAGAAGAATGCCCAAAAAGGGTTTAAGTCCCGTTTTAAAACACACTGCCCAGCTGCCCCTTCTATGTGAATGCATCAGGGGCAGTGCGTTCGTGATGAACAAATGGACAGGGCCTGATGAGGCCTTCTATGCGAACACGGAGAGGTCTTCGCGAACACGGAGGCTAGCTTGGCTAGACCTACGCGAACGCGGCTGGGGGGTGCGAATGCACTGAGTAAGGGAGAAGCTGGTCTAGCCTAATGCTCTACCCTATGCGAACGCGGAGCACCTATGCAAATGCATAGGGAAAATTTTTACCCATGCCTAGATCCTTCTATGCAAACGCGGCAGAGCAACTGCGAACGCATAGAAGGAAACCAGACACAGAAATTCTTGTGTTTTGCATTTAACTCCGAGGGGTCCGAAACTCACCCGAGCCCTTGGGGACCCTGTCCAAAGGCACTGGCAGGTCTGTATTCATGATACGGACTCGCTGGCATTTACGGAACGTGAAAAACAACAACAAAACTAAGAATTTGACCCCAAAACCAAATTGAATCAAACTTTGAACTTAAAGTTCTAGAATTCACTTCCAATGCGCCGAACCGACCTATAATACTCGGAATCACACCAAATTTTGCAAGAAAGTCATAAATGACATAACAGAACTATTCCCAGAGTCAGAATTCCATTCGGACCTCGATAATACAAAAACACATTCCAAACCTCAATTCTTAAACTTAAGGAATCATATTTCACTATTTGGCGCCGGAACGCCCCCGGGTCATCCAAAACCCGTTCCGGACACACGCCCAAGTCCAAAATGATCATACAAAGCTACCAGAACCGTCGGAACTTGATTCCGAGGTCGTTTACTCAAAATGTTGACCGAAGTTAAACTTGTCCTTAAAGGCCAACCTTGAGGAACCAAGTGTTCCTATATCACTCTAAACACTTCTGAATCCCAAACTACCCGTCCCCGCAAGTCATAAATCATAATAAGCCGCTATGGGAAGTTTCATTTAGGGGAACGGGGTCTTGATACACAAAATGACCGGTCGGGTCGTTACAGTTAGTACAACCAGCCAGGTTATTTCATTCCTGAAGGCTCGACATATGGTCGAGAAGGGTTGTCTGGCCTATTTTGCTTATGTGCGGGACACCACCACCGAGTATTCGACGATTGATTCAGTGCCAGTGGTTCGAGAGTTTGTTGATGTATTTCCTTCGGATCTTCCGGGCATGCCTCTGAATCGTGATATTGATTTCTGCATTGACTTAGCTTCAGGCACCCATCCTATATCTATTCCTCTGTACCGTATGGCTCCAAAAGAGTTGAAGGAGTAGCTTGAGGAGTTGTTGGCTAAGGGGTTCATCAGGCCGAGTGTATCACCGTGGGGTGCTCCAGTTCTATTTGTAAAGAAGAAGGATGGGTCTATGCGGATGTGTATTGATTACCGCCGGTTGAACAAAGTTACCAGTAAGAACAAGTATCCTTTGCCGCACATTAATGGTTTGTTTGACTAGATGCAGGGTGCTCATGTGTTTTTTAAGATTGATTTGAGATCGGGGTATCATCAGTTGAGGATTCGGGATTCAGATGTTCGGAAGACTGCTTTCCGTACGAGATATGGCCATTATGAGTTCCTGGTGATGTCCTTTGGTTTGACTAATGCTCCAGCGGCATTCATTGACTTGCTGAATAGGGTGTTCAGGCCGTATATTGATTCCTTTGTCATTTTTTTCATTGATGACATTTTATTTACTCACGTAGTCTGGGGGAGCACGATCAACATGTGAGAGTTGTGCTCCAGACTTTACGAGAACAGAAGCTATATGCTAAGTTCTCCAAGTGTGAGTTCTCGTTGGATTCCGTGGCATTCTTGGGGCAAGTGGTATCCGGAGAGGGTATCAAAGTTGATCCTCAGAAGGTTGAGGCGGTTCAGAGTTGGTCGCGTCCTACTTCAGCTACAGAGATCAGGAGCTTCTTGGGCCTAGCAGGCTATTATCACCTATTTGTGGAGGGGTTCTCTTCTATTGCAGCTCCATTGACTAGATTGACTCAGAAGAATGCCCTGTTTCGATAGTCTGACGAGTGTGACGAGAACTTTCAGAAGCTCAAGACAGCAGTGACCTCAGCACCAGTTCTAGTATTGCCTTCAGGTTCTGGGATGTATACAGTATATTGCGATGCTTCACGCGTTGGCTTGGGGTGTGTATTGATGCATGAGGGGAGAGTTATTGCTTATGCTTCGCGCCAGCTGAAGGTTCATGAGAAGAATTACCCTGTGCACGATTTGGAGTTGGCGACGATTGTTCATGCTCTTAAGATTTGGAGGCACTACTTGTATGGAGTGTCCTGTGAGGTTTATATAGACCACCTTAGCTTGCAGCACTTTTTCAAGCAGAAGGATCTTAATTTGAGGTAGCGCAGATGGCTTGAGTTGTTGAAGGATTATGATATCACCATTCTTTATCACCCGGGCAAGGAAAATGTGGTAGCAGATGCTTTGAGCAGGAAGGCGGAGAGTATGGGTAGCTTGGCTTATATTACAGCAGAGGAGAGACCTCTAGCCTTGGACATTCAGTCCCTGGCTAATCGCCTGGTGAGATTAGGCCTTTAAGAGCCTCGTCGAGTTCTTGCACATGTGGTTGCTCAATCTTCGTTATTGGGGGAGATTAAGGCTCAACAGTATGATGATCCGTGTTTGGCTGAGCTATGAGAGACAGTGGTTCAGGGTAGGACCAAGGAGATTATTATTGGCGAGGACGGTGTTCTGAGACTTCAGGTCCACTTATGTGTTCCTAAGATTGATGGCCTGAGGGAGAGGATTCTACAGAAGGCACACAATTCTCGGTATTCTGTTCATCCTGGTGCTACGAAGATGTATCGTGATTTGAAGCAGCATTTCTGGTGGATTCGAATGAAGAAGGACATTGTGGAGTGATCACACTAAACTATGTCTTATAGAAAGACTAAACGGGCGTTGCAAATATAATCCGGGGTATTATGCCCAGAGTCGATCCCACAGGGAATTTACGTATCAAGCAAGCTGTTAAAATACTACTCAGTTGTCACCTGATGTTATTTAAATTACTAATACTAAAGATTAAAACTAAAGATTAACTACGCTAAGGTATAAACAATTGTAATAAAAATCTAAGGTTATGGTTTCCCCCG
>ML422360.1:0-30728 GCA_005239525.1 Nicotiana knightiana
AGGAGGAGGAGGAGGAGGAGGAGGAGGAGGAGGAAGGCCCTACCATCCAAGCCGTGGAGAGAGGAGAATTCCTCAAGAACTGGACTGTTAGACCATCAAGGGCCCGACGAGTCTGGGGTAGCAAAGCTGAATAACATTGTTTACGTTTTAAAATGGCTTGATGTTTTATTGTTACTACTTTTCTTTCATATCTTTATCCCTACAACATTATTATTTCCTATCTCGATGAATCGACAACTGTGACATGTAATTTCACACCCCGAACCATGTCCTGGGCGTAACACGGCACTCGGTGCCTGACTACATATGACCGAGCGAACCAACTGTATGGCTGGATCAACATGTGGTATAACTGTAAGCTAGATATAAATGTACAACATAATGATCTTCTAAGGAGTCTGACTGAAATATCATAGATGCGGAAAATACTGAAAAGTCTGCAAGTATAAACGAGTAGCTGACAAGGCTAACACATTAAAGCCTGCTAACATCTGATTGACTGGACTATAGTCTACGAAGCCTCTAAAGAATACTGAGGTGCTAACTGTTCACCGAGACAAGGTCCCCAGTATATCTTATTAACAGAAAATACTATAATGACTGAAAAAGGGAGGGATAACGCCCGAAAGACTGGGGCTCACCAACAGCTGATACGAGATGTCCTAGCAAGCAGAGTCGTCAACCTGTAAATCGTTACATCAGTACATTTGAATTGCAATGGTATGTAAAACAACTGAAGGAAAGAATTGTAAATACTGAAACTGAAACTGAACTAAACATAGGAAGTAAGGTTATGAATACTCCCTCTTCTGAATGATGAACAACATGTTGATCTGAAAAACTACGGCCTCAGGCCCAATATATATATATATATATATATATATATATATATATATATATATATATATATCTGTGTGTGTGTGTGCGCGCACAAGCTACGGCCTCGGGCCCAAGTATAGGTATACATAACTACGGCCTCAGGCCCAATGATGCATAAAGCATAAACTACGGCCTTAGGCCCAAATACAAGTGTTCAACATTCAGGAATTTGGAATTCATGAACTGAGAATCATACTGCAAGACTTGATACTAAAATAATGAACCATACCGAGTTACATGATGTTGGAATAATGAATAGGACTAGACTGAGATGTGTACTCATAATAAGTTGATTTATCATAACTGAAACTCATAGAATATCAAATGATTATGAAACTATGCCATCTAGAGAATAGAAGTTCTACTACTATTAATGGGACTGGGCATAATTATTTTCTGAGGAAACTAGTAATAGTCATAATGAATGGGGCGTAGGGAGAATCATAGACATTCCCAAACGTAAAGAGTTAGCCTCACATACCTTAACTTCCTGCTCTTGAGCGTAATACAATGTTTGTGAACCCTTTCAACTTTAATTTGTAGCAATACAAGTCAAAGGGATTCCATATTAGCTATGATACTCATGTTTTGGTAACATAAGCATTTTATCAAACACTTGCTGCGAACAAAGCTTCATAGTCCTTATTAATGGTCTCTCTACACCCAATAACCCATCCTCTTTCTCCTAGATAAATTCTAAAGTCTCAAATGGTTATAATCAACATTATTCTTTATCACCCATAAGGCAAACAACACCCTTAACCAATAATCAATAATCAACACACTAAACCTATAACCGTTCATGCTTTTATATCAAACCCATAAACTCATATCTCATGAATTAGGATCTATAATTATTAAACCAATGTTAGAATCAATTAGAGGGTGAAGACATTACCTCTTTGAAGTTCAATCCCTTTGAATTTGAGTTCTAGGGTTCCTTCTCTCAACAATGATGTCCCAATCGAATATCGAATGATATGGAGGGTTTAACCATGTTAATAAGATGTTGGAAAATTAAAATTAACTTATAATCACCATTAGAACTTACCTTGGGTGGTGGAGGGACCCTTAAGGAGTTAGGTTTTTGAGAGCTCTCTTTTCTAGAGCAAGTTTTTATGTTTTGGGGCAATGGGGGACGAAATAGGGGTAAATGAATGACTCCCAAAGTCCACCCCCGCGCCCCTGTAGGCCTAACAGCAGTCTCGACCGCAGTAAATGGCAGGAACACTGCCACATAACCGTGGTCGCGGTCCGGGGTGCGGTGATTGTGCACTGTTCTGTAAAACGTGCATAACTGTTTACACAAAGATGCATTTGGGATCCAAAGCATATAGTTGGAAAGATATTTTAAATACCTAAAACTTTCATGTTTTGAATTTTCCCAAATTCCTTACACAATTTTCACTAAACCTCCTGCAAGACTGACCCTTTGCAAACTTCGAAAATTTTATCGAATCTTGTATACCTCACTCTTTGTCTTGATTCTAAAATAACTATTTCCACCCATACTCATACCAATATAACTTCACATGTCCAAAATATAACCTCACTACTCCTTTAACTCATTCATACCTAAGCCGAATTTACGGGGTGTTACATTATCTCCCTCTTGGAATCATTCGTCCTCGAATTATGGTCCTAGCTGCAACTACGACTATCTATGGACATTAAACGGGTGTGATGGAGATATGCGAATACTGAAATATCATGAATACATTTATATCAAACTGAACGAGTACGTGATCACTAAATACTAAGCTGAGTAAATACTGAAGGACATGGAGATTATAATATAAGGCCTGAACGGAAAGGTTAATTACCTTCCACATTTTCTATTTGCTCTTCAAAGAGATGGGGATATCTGGAATTCATGTCCTCTTCGGCTTCCCATGTAGCCTCTTCAACCTTTTGATTTCTTCAAAGCACTTTTACTGAAGCAATTTCCTTAGTTCTGAGCTTGCGGATTTGATGATCAAGAATAGACACTGGACTTTCTTCGTAAGACAAGCTATCTTTAACCCCTACCATCTCCGTACGAACCACAAGAGACGGGTTTCCCATGAATTTATTCAACATGGACACATGAAACACTGGGTGTACAACAACTAATTCTTGTGGCAATTCTAACTCATAGTCCACCTGCCCGATCCTTCACAGGATTCTATATGGCCCAATATAGCGGGGACTAAGCTTCCCCTTCTTCCCAAATCTCATAACGCCTTTCATAGGCGAAACATTCATAAACACCCAATCATCAACTTGGAACTCTAAGTCTCTACGCCGCACGTCCGAGTAGGACTTTTGGTGACTTTGAGCCGTTTTCAAATGCTTTTGTATCCAGATGACTTTTTCCATAGCTTGATAGACCAAATTGGGTCCTAACAACTCTGCTTCTCCAACTTCGAACCAACCAATTGGTGATCTACACCTTCGCCCATACAGAGCCTCATACGATTCCATCTTGATACTAGAGTGATAGTTGTTATTATAAGCAAACTCAATGAGAGGTAGATGATCATCCCAATTACCTTTAAAATTGATAACACATGCCCTCAACATATCCTCAAGAGTCTGAATGGTGCGTTCTTCCTGGCCATCTGTCTGAGGATGAAAAGCGGTGTTGAGGTTGATATACAACCTGGCATAATCCTCGGCCGAATCTGTAGTCTTCACTGGCAAGAAGTGAGCTGACTTGGTAAGTCGGTCTACAATCACCCAAATAGAATCATGCTTCCGAAACGAGGGAGGTAGACCTGTTATGAAGTCCATGTTTATCATCTCCTATTTCCAAACGGGAATTTCTATACTCTGAGTTAATCCACCAGGTCTGGTGTTCGACTTTAACCTGCTGATAATTTGGACACTTAGCCACGAAGTCTGCTATATTCTTTTTCATATCTTTCCACCAATACACTTTCTTAAGATCATGATACATCTTGGTGGAACCTGGGTGAATGGAATACCTAGAATTGTGGGTTCTGACATAATCCGCTCTCTGAGCCCATCTACATCTGGAACGCATAGTCTGCCTATGTACCTCAAAGTACCATCATCTCCCCCTTGTTCAAAAGCCTCAGTCTTGTGTTTGTGAATTCCCTCCTTCAGCTGCAATAAGTAGG
Source organism: Nicotiana knightiana (assembly GCA_005239525.1). Classification (NCBI taxonomy): domain Eukaryota; kingdom Viridiplantae; phylum Streptophyta; class Magnoliopsida; order Solanales; family Solanaceae; genus Nicotiana; species Nicotiana knightiana. Next base: position 4,002 of record ML422360.1, read on the forward strand.
GTTAACTGAACTGCTTTTCCTTCACTTCGGCTACTAAGGAGGATTCAACCCTGTTCGGAAGAACAACGCCACCATCTTCGGAGTCCAAAAGTCGAACTCCCATACTTGCTAAGTGGTGGACTTCCTTCATCATAGTTCGCTTGTCTGTCTCAACATGAGCTAAGCTTCCCATAGAATGCCGACTGAGGGCATCAACTACAACATCGACTTTCCCTGGATGATAGAGGATATCAACATCATAATCTTTAAGTAATTCGAGCCACCTCCTCTGACGTAGATTCAATTCTCTTTGCTTGAAGATGTGCTAGAGACTCTTGTGATATGTAAAAATGTCAACATGCACCCCATACAAATAATGGCACGAGATCTTAAACGCAAACACCACAACTACTAATTCAAGATCATGAGTCGGATAATTCTTCTCATGAGCCTTGTTGTCTCGATGCGTAGGCTATGACTTTTCCATGCTGCATTAATACACACCCAAGGCCAACCCCTGAAGCATCACAATAAACAACGAACCCTTCAGTTCCTTCAGGTAGCGTCAAAACTGGAGCTAAGGTCAACCTCTTCTTTAACTCCTCAAAACTTTTCTCGCAAGTGTCCGACCATTGAAGCTTGACTTTCTTCTAAGTTAATCTAGTCAAAGGGGACGAGATAGAAGAAAATCCCTCTACGAAACGCCTCTAATATCCTGCTAGACCCAAGAAACTTCTTATATCGGATACTGAGGTGGGTCTAGACCAATTCTTTACTGCCTCTATTTTCTGAAATTCCACCTTCACACCTTCCCCTGAGATGACATGGCCCAAAAATGCTACTGATTTCAACCAGAATTCACACTTAGAAAATATAGCTTGTGATCCTGCAGTGTGTGCAACACAATTCTGAGATGTTCTGCATGGTCAATCTCGCTACGGGAATAAATCAAGATGTCATCAATAAACACAATAACGAACAGATCAAAATAGGGCTTGAAGAACCTATTCATAAGGTCCATGAAAGCTGCTGGTGCATTCGTCAAACCAAATGACATTACCAAAAATTCGAAATACCCATACCGAGTCCTGAAATATGTTTTTGGAATATCAACTTCCTTAACCTTCAACTGATGGTATCTCGATTTGAGGTCAATCTTGGAATAACACTGGGCACCCTGAAGTTGATAAAATAAGTCATGTATTCTAGGAAGAGGGTACTTGTTCTTGATGGTGACTTTATTCAACTAACGATAGTCAATGCACATGCGCAAATACCCATCCTTCTTTCGGACAAACAGGACCGGTGCGCCCCAAGGTGAGACACTTGGCCTTATAAATCCCTTGTCTATAAGATCTTTCATCTGGACTTTCAGCTCTTTTAACTCTGCCAGAGCCATTGCATAAGGTGGAATAGATATAGGCTTAGTTCCAGGGAGTAGATCAATTCCAAAGTCAATCTCTCTATCGGGAGGGACTCCGGGAAGATCTTCGGGGAACACTTCTGGGAACTCATTTACAATTTGTACCGACTAAAGAGTGGGAATCTGAGCATCTACATCCTTAACTCGAACCAGGTGATAGATATACCCTTTGGAGATCATCGTTTTGTCTTTAAGATAGGAAATAAATATATCCCTAGGTGTTACTACATCACCCTTCCATTCTAATACTGTTTCACCGGGAAATTTGAAACTTACTATTTTGGTTCTACAACACACTGTGGCATAACAAGACTTTAACCAATCCATTCCCATGATCACATCGAAGTCTACCATCTCCAATTCTACTAATCCTGCTACAGTAAGACGATGATACACTTTGACTGGACATCCCCTATAGATACATCTAGCTATAACTGATTCTCCAACTAGAGTGGATACTTCAAAAGGTTCACACAACTTTTCTGGTTCTATCCCAAATCTCTTAGCAATATATGGAGTTACATAAGATATTATAGATCCCGGATCTATAAGAGCATAGACATCAAAAGTGAATATTATTAGCATACCTATGACAACATCTCCCCGAGCCTCCGTATCTTGACGGTCTGCCAGGGCATACAAGCAGTTTCGACCACCGCCTGCATTACTATACTTTGCTGCACCACGCCCTTCTGGGCGGGCCTGAGAATTATGAGGGGCTGCTGAATTAGTGGACTGAGCTACATTGCCTACATTATTCTGCCTTGCTGATGGACAGTCCCTCAAGAAGTGGCCCTGCTGACCGCACCCTAAGCAACCATTTGTGCTCAAACGACACACTCCCGGATGCTTCTTACCACACGTGTTGCAAGTAGGGTACTCAAGGCCTCTATAGCCCACACTAGTCTGTGACTGTGAGCCTGCTGCTCTGACATTTTGGCTTTTCTAGTTAAACTTGGACCTCTGAACTGGTGCACTAGCTGAAGATGGAGCAGGTCCTGATTTTGATTTCCTGAAGAACTGGTGATTGCCTCCTGCCTGATATCCCCCATGGCTGAAATATCCTGCAGACTTAGCTTTCTTGCTGAATTCCCTGTCCTTCTCTCTCTGTAGCCGCTCTTCTTCCTTCAACCTGTCTTCATTCCCTTGAACAAAGGCAACCATCTTAGTGATGGTCATGTCATTATTCTGAGCAGCTATATTAGCATCAACAAACAATTCATCTGTAAGCTCCAAAACAAACCGCGTAACTCTGGACCTCATATCACGTACCATTTCCGAAGCATACATAGCCAGAGAGAAAAACTTGAGGTAGTACTCATTCACACTCATATTATTCTGTTTGAGTCTCTCAAACTCCAAAGCCTTAGCTTCCAAGACCTCAATGGGTAGAAAATGCTCAAGAAACGCATCTGTAAAACTCCTTCCAAGTTGCAGAAGCCGCATCCTCCCCTCGGGACTCTTCCCATGTTTCATACCAAGTGTTGGCAATATCCTTCAGCTGGTACATAGCAAGCTCTGCTGCCTCAGTTTCTGAAGCATGCATCACTCGAAATATCTTCTAAACCTCATCAATAATGTTTTGTGGATCCTCATATTTTTTTGACCTTGTGAAGACTGGAGGTTTCATGTTGAGGAATTCCCTGGACCTGGAACTACCCATCTCATGAACAACACGTGTTCCCTGCCTTTGTGCCTGAGTAGCAACAATCTGGGTAAGTAACTGGATAGCTCCCCTGACATCCATGTCTGATGCACTAGGCACTGAGCCCGATGCAACCCCCTGGGCCGAAGTGTCCTCCTCTTGAGCAATATTAGTCGTATCCCCTTGGCTAGTAGCTGAGGCCCTCCTAGTGTACTTCTTTTTTGCAGGCATTTTCTTGAAAAAAAGCGATTCACACGAGTTAGAAAGATTCCTGAAGCATAGCTCTAACTGCACGATCTAGAGTATGAAAGAAATAGAACAATCCTAGATGTCTTGGTGGTCAACTGTTTACACGTGTGGCGCGCACATACATATAAAAGTGACCCCACTGGACACGACTTCATAGACTCCATAGGACTCTTGAACCTAGGGCTCTGATACCAAGCTTTGTCACGCCCCGAACCATGGCCTGGGTGTAACACGACACTCGGTGCCTGACTACATATGACCGAGCGAACCAACTGTATGGCTGGATCAACATGTGGTATAACTGTAAGCTAGATATAATTGTACAACATAATGATTTTCTAAGGAGTCTGACTGAAATATCATAGATGCGAAAAATACTGAAAAATGTGCAAGTATAAACGAGTAGCCGACAAGGCTAAGACATAAAATCCTGCTAACATCTGACTGACTGGACTATAGTCTATGAAGCCTCTAAAGAATACTAAGGTGCTAACTGTTCACCGAGACAAGGTCCCCGGTATATCTTATTAATGAAAAATACTATAATGACTGAAAAAGGGAGGGGTAATGCCCCGAAATACTGGGGCTCACCAATAGCTGATACGAGATATCCTAGCAAGCAGAGTCGTCAACCTGTAAATCGTTACCTGCATCGCGAGATGCAGGCCCCGGGCAAAAAGGGACATCAGTACATTTGAATTGCACTGGTATGTAAAACAACTGAAGGAAAAAAATGTAAATACTGAAACTGAAACAGATAACTGATAACTGAACTAAACATATGAAGTAAGGTTACCCTCTTCTGAATGATGAACAACCTGTTTATTTGATAAACTGCAGCCTCAGGCCCTATATATATATATATATATATATGTGTGTGTGTGTGTGTGTATGTGTGTGTGTGTGTGTGCGCAAAAGCTACGGCCTCGGGCCCAAGTATACACATACATAACTACGGCCTCAGGCCCAAATACAAGTGTTTAACATTCAGGAATTTGGAATTCATGAACTGAGAATCATACTGCAAGACCTGATACTGAAATAATGAACCATATCGAGTTACATGATACTGGAATAATGAATAGGACTAGACTGAGATGTGTACTCATAATAGGTTGATTTGTCATAAATGAAACTCATAGAATATCGAATGATTATGAAACTATGCCATCTAGAGAATAGAAGTTCTACTACTATTCATGGGACTGGGCATAATTACTTTATGAGAAAACTAGTAATAGTCATAATGAATGGGACGTAGGGAGAATCATAGACATTACCAAACGTAAAGAGTTAGCCTCACATACCTTAACTTCTTGCTCTTGGGCGTAATACAACATTTGTGAACCCTTTCAACTTTAATCTATAGCAATACAAGTCAAAGGGATTCCATATTAGCTATGATACTCATGTTTTGGTGACATAAGCATTTTATCAAACACTTGGTGAGAATAAAGCTTCATAGTCCTTATTAATGGTGTCTCTACACCCAATAACCCATCCTCTTTCTCCTAGATAAATTCTAAAGTCTCAAATTGTTATAATCAACATTATTCTTTGTCACCCATAAGGCAAACAACACCCTTAACCAATAATAAACAATCAACACACCAAACCTATAACCGTTCATGCTTTTTTCTCAAACCCATCAACTCATATCTCATGAATTAGGGTGTATAACTATTAAACCAATGTTAAAATCAATTAGAGGGTGAAGACATTACCTCTTTGAAGTTCAATGCCCTTGAATTTGAGTTCTAGGCTTCCTTCTCTCAACAATAATGTCTCAATCTAATATCTAATGATATGGAGGGCTTACCCATGTTAATAAGATGTTTGGAAATTAAAATTAACTTAGAATCACCATTAGAACTTACCTTGGGTGGTGGAGGGACTCTTAAGGAGTTAGGTTTTTGAGAGCTCTCCTTTCTAGAGCAAGTTTTTATATTTTGCGGTTGTGGGGGACAAAATAGGGCTAAAATAATGACTCCCAAATTCCGCCTTTGTGCCCCCGTAGGCCTGACCGCGGTAAATGGCAGGAACACTGCCACATAACCGCGGTCATGGTGATTGCATACTGTTATGTAAAACACACATAACGTTTTACACAAAGATCCGTTTGGGCTCCACAATATATCATTGGAAAGATATTTCAAAGGAATAAAACTTTCATGTTTTAATTTTTCCAAGTTGCCTTACAAAAGTTTCACTAAACCTCCTTTAATACTGACCCTTTGCAAACTTCGCAGATTTTATCGAATCTTGTATACCTCACTTATCGTCCTGATTCTAAAATAACTAGTTCCACCCATAATCATACCAATAGAACTTCACATGTCCAAAATATAACCTTAATACTCCTTTAAATCATTCATACCTAAGCCGAATTTATGGGGTGTTACATATGAGACAACACAACAAAAGAATAGTGATTCATAAGAAGAGGATGTAATACCTGAGGATATTGTCAGAGAAGTAGAGGATTTTGAGAACAAGTCCAAGTCCAACCTGGACGAAAATGATATAGTAAGCTTGGGAGATTCTGAAACCGTCAAGGAAACCCGCATAAGCATCCATTTTTCACCGTCATAGAAAGAGGAATACACTCGGTTCCTGAAAGAATATGAGGATATCTTTGCATGATTATACGACGATATGACTGGATTGAGCACATCCATAGTGGCCCACAAGTTACCTACAAATCCAATGTGCTCACTGGTAAAGCAAAAACTCAGGAAATTCAAGCCAGATATGAGCCTGAAAATCAAGGAGGAAGTTACTAAGCAAATCAAAGCCAAGGTCCTCAGGGTAGTTGAATATCCAACCTGGTTAGCCAACATTGTGCCTGTTCCGAAAAAGGATGGGAAAGTCAGAATCTGTGTTGATTATCGGGATCTCAACAGAGCAAGCCCAAAGGACGATTTCCCGCTGCCGAATATACACATTATGATCGACAATTGTGCCAAGCATGGACTCCAGTCCTTTGAAGATTGATTCGCAGGTTACCATCATATTTGGATGGACGAAGAAGATGCTGAGAAAACATCCTTCATTACACCATAAGGAGTGTATTGCTACAAAATGATGACATTCGGTTTAAAGAATGCCGGGGACACCTACATGAGGGCCATGACAACCATTTTCCATGACATGATACATAAAGAGAAAGAGGTGTATGTGGATGATGTCATCATTAAATCCAAGAAGGCCACATATCACATAGCAGATTTGAGGAGATTCTTTGACTAATTGAGCAAGAACAACCTGAAGCTAAACCCCAGAAAGTGTGCATTCGGGGTTCCTGCCGGAAAGTTGTTGAGATTCATCGTCAGTATCCGAGGAATACAGTTGGACCCATCAAAAGTCAAAGCCATCCAAGAATTTCCACCGCCAAAAAGCAAGAAAGACGTGTTGAGTTTCCTTATACGCCTCAACACAACCCACAATAATATGTGAGCCTATTTTCAAAATGCTGAAGAAGGACGCTCCAACCAGTTGGACCGAGGATTGTCAAAAGGCTTTTGACAAAATCAAGGAATACTTGTCCACACCACCAGTCTTAGTCCCGCCGGAGCCAGGTAGACCACTACTACTCTACCTTGCAGTGTTATATGGAGATTTTGGTTGTGTCCTAGGACAGCATGACGAGACAGGGAGAAAGGAACATGCCATCTATTAGTTGAGTAAGAAGTTCACTCCTTATGAAGCACGATACTCTCTACTGGAACGCACTTGCTGCGCTCTAACTTGGATAGCTCAGAATCTAAGACACTACTTCTTTGCTTATACAATGTATCTCATATCGAGAATGGATCCCTTGAAATACATCTTTCAGAAGCCCATGCCTACTGGGAAGCTGGCCAAGTGGAAAATCTTTCTGAGGGATTTCGACATCATCTATGTAACTTAGAAGGCAGTCAAAGGACAAGCATTGGCAGATCACTTTGCTGAAAATCCTGTGGGAGGAGAATACGAACCCCTAAAAACGTATTTTCCCGATGAAGAGGTATCCTTCGTGGGAGAAGACATTGCCAAAGCCTACGATGGTTGGAGGATGTTTTTCGACGGAGCTGCGAATTTCAAGGGAATAGGTATCAGAGCTGTTTTGGTATCAGAAACTGGTCAGCATTACTCGGTGTCTGCAAAACTCAGATTCCCCTGCACTAACAACATGACAGAATACGAAGCTTGCATATTAGGACTCAACCTGGCTGTTGTTATGAATGTTCATGAACTGTTGGTGAACGGCGATTCAGATCTACTTGTGCACCAGGTACAAGGAGAATGGGCTACCAAGAATTCCAAGATACTACCTTACCTGCATCATATGCAGGAAATGAAGAAGAGATTCACAAAGATAGAGTTTCGGCATGTCCCCAGAATTAAAAACGAGTTTGCTGACGCATTGGACACCTTGTCGTCAATGATAAATCATCTAGACAAGAACTTAATCGATCCCATTCCAGTAAGAATCCATAATCAGCCGGCATATTGTGCCAATGTTGAAGAGGAAATGGACGGAAAACCCTGGTTCCACGATATCAAAGAGTATTTGGAGAAAGGAGAATACCCGAAGCATGCAAACCATACTCAGAAACGCACGCTTCGGATGTTGTCCAATCACTTCTTCTAAAGTGGAAGAACCCTATATAGAAGAACTCCTGATCTGGGACTGTTAAGGTGTGTTGACGCAAAAGAGGCTTCTGGAACCTGCGGTCCACACATGAATGGATTTGTCTTGGACAAGAATACTCAGAGCCGGTTACTTTTGGATGACCATAGAAACAAACTGCATCCGGTATGTTCAGAAGTGCTACCAATGTCAGATACATGCTGAAATGATAAGAGTGCCGCTGAACGAGCTCAATGCAACAAGCTCACCTTGGCCCTTTGCTGCTTGAGGAATGGATGTCATTGGTCCAATTGAGCCCACTGCCTCAAACGGGCACCTGTTCATTTTAGTGGTTATCGACTACTTCACTAAATGGGTTGAAGCTGCATCTTACAAAGCTGTGACCAAGAAGGTCGTTGCAGATTTTGTTCGCGACCGAATTATTTGTCGATTTGGGGTTCCAGAGTCCATCATCACTGATAATGTCGCCAATCTCAACAGTGATTTGATGAAATCCATGCGTGAAACTTTCAAAATCAAACACAAGAATTCCAAAGCATACATGCCTCAAATGAACGGAGCCGTGGAAGCTCCCAACAAAAACATCAAGAAAATACTAAGGAAAATGGTAGAAAATCACAAACAATGGCACGAGAAACTACCATTCTCCTTACTGGGATACCGTACCATAGTCCGTACATCAACGGGGCAACTCCCTATCTACTGGTTTATGGTACTGAAGTTGTCATTCCTGCCGAAGTGGAAATTCCTTCCTTGAGAATCATACAAGAAGCCGAACTCAGCGACACAGAATGGATAAGGAGCCGCTATGAACAACTATCCCTCATAGACGGAAAGAGGATGAATGCAGTATTTCACGGTCAGCTTTATCAGAACAGAATGTCCAGAGCCTTCAACAAAAAGGGTAAAGCCAAGACAGTTCACACCGGGGCAGCTGGTGCTGAAAAAGATCTTTCCGCATCAAGATGAAACCAAAGGGAAATTCTCTCCCAACTGGCAAAGTCCTTACATGGTTCACAGAGTAATGACAGGAGGAGCTCTCATACTCGCAGATATGGACGGGGAAATTTGGCCAAAGCCAATCAACTCAGATGTAGTCAAAAGATATTATGTGTAAATCATTTTATGTTTCTCTACATGATGTAAACTGAACTACGCTCAACCTAATTCCCTTTTAAGAGGGGATACGTAGGAAGCTCTGTGGGTCCGGTAACAATTCAATAATATTTCTATTTCCCCCACAATCAGAAACTGGAGCAGAATTTTGAGGAGGACCTTCAAAATTCCAAAGCAAGTTCAGCCAACTGCAGCGTATGGAGCAGTCAGAAAGGTCATATAGTTAACTGGGGCAGAATTTTGAGGAGGACCCTCAAATTTCTATGGCAGAAGAAGTCGCAATGTCTCTGATTGTGTCACAATTACGGGTTCATCTAACTAATTTCTAAACTATATACTACTATGTCTTTTGAAAATTACGCACGCATATTTTTGAAAAAGAAACTTTGCTCTAGCAAATGCTACCCTAATAGTTTGAACAGGATCTTCAGACAGAGCGGAGAAGATCGAGAAAGCAAAGGCACGAACCAACCTCCCCCGCAAAACTCACAATTTGTTTTCTTTGAATGCAGGACTATATCATCATGATAAACACTGTCGCAACGACACAATCACTATGCATGAAACACATTGTCAGCTAAGAATACTTCGCTCTTACTCTTCTCTTTGCATGGGACTAAGCACTGTCCCGAAGTTTGCATAAGGCTAAGCATTGCCTTCTCTTTGCATGAGACTAAGCCCTATCTCAACACCTGCATGAGGCTAAGCCCCGCCTCTCTATTTGCATAAGGCTAAGCACTTCCTTCTCTTTGCATGAGACTAAGACCTGTCTCAACCCCTGCCTCTCTATTTGCATAAGTCTAAGCACTGCCTTCTCTTTGCATGGGACTAAGCCCTGTCCCAAATCTTGCATAAGGCTAAACATTGCCTTCTCCTTGCATGAGGCTAAGCCTTGCCTCTATATTTGCATAAGGCTAAGCAATGCCTTCTCTTTGCATGAGACTAAGCCCTGTCTCAACACCTGCATGAGGCTAAGCCCTACCTCCCTATTTGCATAAGGCTAAGCACTGCCTTCTCTTTGCATGGGACTAAGCTCTGTCCCAAATCTTGCATAAGGCTAAGCATTGACTTCTCCTTGCATGAGGCACCACCTTCTCTTTGCATGGGACTAAGCACTGTCCCAAATCCCGCACGAGACTAAGCACTGTCTCTCTTGCATTGTTCTCTTCTCTCGGGCTAAGCTCTGCCCTCAACTTCACACAAGACTAAGCTCTATTTTGCTGCCTCTATCATCATGTCTCTGCAATTCATGGGCTGAAATATCGCCAACTTGTCCGAAGGTGTCATAGTCTGAAGGCATCATCCTCATAGCCGGAAGACACCATGTCATGGCCTGAGGATCTCTCAAACTTGCACATCATTATTCAAAGGTGTCGTGGTTCAGAGGCACCATACATGGCCCGAGAACATCATTTCATGGCCTGCGAATCCCTTACCGCATAACTCATGGCCCAGGACGTCATGGTGTAAGGATGTCATCCTCAACCGTCCAAAGACAATTTCATGGTCTGAAGGGAATTTGCATCATGTCTAAATTTACGCAAAGTTATACGCATATGCTTGCAGTACATCTTTTGATTTGCAGGTGACCCAGTGAGTAACTATTATCCCAACAGGAGCGACCTCACTCGAGTTCCTTCATACTATTTCAAACCTGACCGCTCACCATAACTGTTTCATCTATTCAAACCTTGATTCAGCCCTTGCAACAATTCCATCGGTTTATTCCGCCGGTGGATCCAAAACTACACACGACCTGATTCCTGTAAAACCAGGGATATGTAGGCAGCTCGGGGACCAGAGTGCGGCCTATATCTCTCAGATCATTCTATTCGGTCAAAATTGGCCATCATATCTTTACCGATAACTCTTTCATCCTTCCCGGGTAAAGAGTGACAATTGTTGATACCAATTTTTTCCTCTATTATTTTCAAAATGCGCATATATTTTCAAAATAATGCATAAGCATCAATTAGTATTTTTTCATAATTTTCTGTAATTTTAAAGGATTTTTAATTGATTTATCCCAGCATTTATTTATCTAAATAATTACTAATTGCATCACAAATGTCCTTTTAATAATTTTATTGCTTAATTTATCATTTTATATTTTATATTAAGCTTTAATTATTCTATGCATAATTATATTTACATCTTTAGGTTATAATTGCAATGACTTTGCAATAATAACCCATGTGTGCATAATTACTTTATTTTATACGAAAATGACTTTTTTTATATTTTTGTAGTATCAAATAACTATTTTAAATTATTTTCATACACAAATATCATTTTTTATCATTTATTAACTATTTCTATAAAAACATTTTTTAAATTAAATGAATATTTAAAAGATAGCCCCTTTCTAATTTAAATTCGACTCCAGCCCAATAACGACCCTATCCCAAAAGGAAGGTAGTTGTCCCAGAAATGTTGAAACCCGATTTCGCGAGGAAAAAGGGGGTGCGATAAGCTCGACGGCCCACTTGGCCAATCGACCCGATAATTCGGGCTTGTGCAAAACATTTCCAAGGGGATAAGTGGTGATTACACATATGGGATGACACTGAAAATATGGCTTTAATTTTCTAGATGCGCTTATTAGTGCTAGCGCCAATTTTTCTAAGTGTGGATACCTAGTTTCAACATATCCTAAGTTTCGACTCACATAATAAATTGGAAGCTGTGTACCTTGTTCTTCTCGAACTAATACACCATTTACCGCTATCTCGGACACTGCTAAGTATAGGTATAGCTTCTTATCTGCCTTTGGAGTGTGGAGAAAAGGTGGGCTCGATAGGTATCGTTTTAATTCCTCCAATGCTTTCTGACATTCCGGGATCCATGTAAAATCATTTTTCTTTTTGAGTAAGGAGAAGAACCTATGGCTTCAATCTGATGACCTCGAAATGAACCGGCCTAGGGCAGCTATCCATCCGGTTAGCCTCTGAACGACTTTCACATTGTCCACGAAGGTGATGTCCTCGATGGCCTTAATCTTATCGGGGTTGATCTCGATTCCCCGATTTGACACCATGAAGCCGTTAAGTGATTCCATTTTTTGGGCAGGAATCAAGGGGAAATGGGGTGACTGCGGATTAGGGTTTGAGAAGAGAAAGGGAGGGAGACGACAGTGTTTGAGGGCGGTGGGTAGGTGGTAAATGAATTAGGGTTAGGGAGGTGATTAGTTAAAAGAGGGGAGTGATTAGGAGCCGTTGATCTTCTGAGATCATCGATTAGGATTAGCGATTATAAATTATAGCCGGGTGGGTTATTTGGACGGTTATGGGTCCGGTTGGACGAGTCTGGGCATTTGGGTACTGGGCTAGTTAATTTTGGGCTGGTTAATGTATTGGGCTAGGGTAATTGGGTTAAGGTAGGTCCGAAAATTAGAAAAAAGGGCTACGTTTTAAATACCCAATTAAATTAATAAAATAATTTATAAAAATAATTAATAAATAATAAAAATTTCATTTGTGCATGAAAATGATTTAAAATAATTATGTAGAATTATAAGAATGTAAAAAGTCACTTTTCTGTGTAAATAAGGTAATTACGCATATATGTGGCTATCATTGCGAAATATTGCAATTATAGCCTAAAGATGTAAATATAATTATACATAAAAATGTTTAAAGCTTGATATGAATATAAATGGTAAAAACTAGATAATAAATCATAATGAAATTATTTTTTATGCAATTAATAATTTCTTATGTAATAAAACGCATGAATAAATTGATTAAAAACCTATAAAAATTATAGCAAATTATGGAAAAATACTTTTTGATGCTCATGCACTATTTTGAATGTATATATGTATTTTAAAAAATATATGTGAGAAAAATTGGGTATCAAGAACTGCCCCTCTTTACCCAGGAAGGATGAAAGAGTTGTCGGGTAAAGACATGATGACCAATTTTGACCTAATAGGGAGATTTGAAAGATATAGGCAGCACTCTGATTTCCGAGCTGCCTACATATCCCTGGTTTTACAGGAATCAGGCCGTGTGTAGTTCCGGATCCAACAGTGGAATAAATCAATTGAGTCATCCCAACAACGGAAAAAGGTTCTGATTAGGATTACTTGGGATTGAAACGGTTATGGGTGAACGGTCAGGTTTGAAATAATTTGAAGGAACTGGAGCGGGATTTCTCCTGTTAGGATAACGGTTACTAACTGGGTTACCTGCAAATCTGCAAAAGTATACTGCGAGCACATATGTATAAATTATTGCGTAAATTTAAACGTGATGCAAATTCCCTTCGGATCGTGAAGACTGTCTTTGGACGGTGAGGATGACGTCCTTAGACCATTATGTCCCGGGCCATGAGTTATGCGGTAAGAGATTCACAGTCCATTAAATGATGTTCTCGGGCCATGGAGATGGTGCCTCTGAACCATGACGCCTTCGAATAATGATGTGCAAGTTTGAGAGATCCTTAGGTAATGGCATGATGTCTTCCGGCTATGAGGGTGGTGCCTTCAAACTATGACGCCTTTAGATAAGTTGGCTATATTTCAACCCATGAGGTGTAGAGACATTATGCTAGAAGAAACAAGACAGAGCTTAATCTTGTGTGAAGTTGAGGGCATAGCTTAGCCCGAGAGAGGAAAATAATGCAAGAGAGACAAAGTTTAGCCTCATGCTGGGATTTGAGACAGGGCTTAGTCTCATGCAAAGAGAAGGCATTGCTTAGCCTTATGCAAATAGAGAGGCAGGACTTAGCCCCATGCAAGTGATTTGAGACAGGGCTTAGCCTCATGCAAGTGATTTGAGACAGGGCTTAGTCTCATGCAAAGATAAGGCAATGCTTAGCCTTATGCAAATAAAGAGGCATGTCTTAGCCTCATGCAAGGAGAATGCAGTGCTTAGCCTTATGCAAATAGAGAGGCAGGGCTTAGCCTCATGTAAGTAGAGAGGCATAGCTTAGCCTCATGCAAGTAGAGAGGCATATCTTAGCCTCATGCAAGTGATTTGATACAAGACCTTGTCTCATGAAAAGAGAAGGCAGTGCTTAGCCTCATGCAAGTAGAGAGGTAGGGCTTAACCTCATGCAAGGAGAAGGTAGTGCTTATCCTTATGCAAATAGAGAGGCAGGGCTTAGACTCATGCAAGTAGAGAGGTAGGGCCTATCCCATGCAAGTGATTTTAGACATGGCTTAGTCTCATGCAAAGAGAAGGCAGTGCTTAGCCTCATGCAAGTAGAAAGGCAGGGCTTAGCCTCATGCAAGGAGAAGGCAGTTCTTAGCCTTATGCAAATAGAGAGGCAGGGCTTAGCCTCATGCAAGTGATTTGAGACAGGGCTTAGTCCATGCAAAGAGAAGGAAGTTCTTAGCCTCATGCAAGTGATTTGAGACAGGTCTTAGTCTCATGCAAGTGTAAAAGCAAGAATGAATTATTCTTAGTTAACGATGTGTTTCGTGCGTAGCGATTGTGTTGTTGAGATGATGCTTATCATGACGACATAGTCCTGCATCCAAATAAAATTTGTGAGTTTTGCTGGGGGAGGTTGGTTCGTGTCTTTGCTTGCTCGATTTGCTCCGTTCTGTCTAAAGATCCTGTTCAAGTTACCAGGGGTAGCATTTGGCTAAAAGTAAAGTTTCTTTTCAAAAGCATGCGTGTATAGTTTTTCAAAGACATAATAATATGTAGTTTAGAAACTAGTTAGATGAACCGGTAACTGTGACATTATTTAAGACATTGCGACTTCCTCTACCGTAGAATTTTGAGGGCCCAGTTATTTAGATGACCTCTCTGACCGTTCCATATGCTGCGGTTGGCTGAACTTGCTTCGGACTATTTAGGGTCCTCCTCAAAATTCTGTCCCAGTTTCTGATTGTGGAAAAAATGGAAGTTTTATTGAATTGTGACCGAACACACAGGGTTGCCTAAGTATCCCCTCTTAAACGGGAATCAGGTCGAGCATAGTTCAATTTACATCATATGAAGAAACACAAAATGGTTTACACATAGTATCTTTTGACTACATCTGAATTGATAGGGTTCATCCAGATTTCTCCGTCCATCTCTACGAGTATGAGCGCTTCTCCTGTCAATACTCTGTGAACCATGTAAGGACCTTTCCAGTTGGGAGAGAATTTCCCTTTTACTTCATCTTGATGTGGAAAGATCCGTTTCAACACCAGCTGCCCCGATGTGAACTGTCTTAGCTTGAATTTTCTGAGTTTCTGTTTCACTGGCGGATACATTGGATTTGTAGGTAACTTGTGAGCCACTATGGATGTGCTCAACCCTGTCATATCGTCATATGACCATGCAAATATATCCTCGTATTCTTTCAGGAAGCGAGTGTATTCTTCCTTTTCTGTAGGTGACAGATGGATGCTTATGCTAGTTTCTTTGACGGTATCGGAATCTCCCAAGTTGTCTATCTCGGTATCATCCAGGTTGGACTTGGGCTTGTTCTCAAAATTTTCCACTTCTCTAACAATTTTCTCAGGTATTATATCCTCTTCTTCTATTTCTTTCGAATCACTATCATTCTGTTGCGTTCTCTCATTACATATCACAATCATTGGTTCATCAAGATAAGAAATAGTAATGCTGTAGGGATGAGGATATGAAAGAAAATAGTAATAATAAACATCAAGCCATTTAAAATGTCAAACAAAATGATTTCAATAACTCAAATAATGTTTTCGAAATGGAACACTAAAAATATTATTTAAAACAAAATGCAGAAGAGGGAATCATTTTAAAAAATAAACAATGCTATCAGCCTTGCTACCCCGGGACTCGTCGGGGCGTTGATGGTTTAGCAGTCTAGTTCTTGAGAAATGTTCCCTTCTTCACTGCCTGACTAGTGAGGCCTTCTTCCTCCTCCTCCTCGACTATCACACATCAATCCATATCATCGTCTTCCAAGAACAAATTCCTCAATGCTGCCAAGGCTTCTTCTCCTCTGATCCCCATATTATATTAGCCTGATGGAAGGTCTGATTCAGGTGCAATACAGGTTTCTCAAGAGGGTAGTATGGACCATGCCATGGTGGCGACCAATTCCGATATTCCTGCTAGGTGTACTGATATCCAAGCCCGAAAGTTGTTATATGGCGCTTCAGCTGTATTGGTTTGGAGATACCTTGAAGATTTTTACCAAACCCCTTACCAGGTTCATACCCTTTCCATGCCAATATGCTTTCTATCTTGCTACTCCACCACTTATCCTTCTCGATTGTGTTAACACGCTCAATGCGATGGTAGGTTTCTCCACCTAACTCCCTTCTGTTTTCTATCACCAGAATAGTCTGACTGGTGTAAATGGGGTTGCTCCCATCTCCATGGATGATCACTTCTTGATGGTTCCATTCAAAGTTTACTGCTTGGTGCAAAGTAGACGTGACAGCTCCAGCGGCATATATCCAAGGCCGTCCCAGTAGCAGATTGTAGGAGGCGGATATGTCTAGCACCTAGAATTCAACATCAAACCAGGTAGGACCCATCTGCAAGCACATGTTAGTTTCTCTGATTGTGGCCCTTTGAAACCCATCGAATGCCTTCACGTTCATAGTACATGCTCGTATTTCATGTAGGCCCTTGCCCAACCTCTTCAAAGTTGTCAGCGGACAGATGTTGAGGCTTGACCCTCTGTCTATCAGAACCCTGTCAATGAAGTTATCTTCACATTGCACTGTGATGTGCAGTGCCCTGTTGTTGCTTAACCCTTTAGAAGGCAACTCGTCTTCATGAAAGGTAATCTTATGGCTTTACAGCACTTGTCCCACCATATTAGCCATTTATCCGCTGGTAATGTTGTTGGGAACATATGCTTCATTCAGTACCTTCATCAGAGCATTCCTGTGTGCTTTGAAATTTTGTAGTAATGACAAGATAGATATCTGGGCGGGAGTCTTATTCAGATGATCAACAACAGAATACTCCCTTGCTTGTACTTTTCTCCAAAGTTCATCTGGACCAGTTTCAATGACGGTTTGTTTATTGGAAGCTTGCTTACTTGTCTCTCCCAAATGCTCAGGTGTGTAAATTCTGCATGTTCTAGTCATTCCTTGTGCAGCGGCAGACTCTTCCATATTTTCCCTTCCCTTTCTCCTATCCTCGGCAACATAATCCCAAGGTACATCGTTGGAACTGAAGGGGGGTGTGGATGCCACCGTCACAGTGAAAGGTGTGGCCACTTCTACTTTAAACCGTGTGGGTATGGCTACAGATGGTGTCACTTCTACTTCAAAGGGAGCTGATGCGGCTACCTCAACTTCAACTGGCGATTGTACCTGTACCACAATGGGATTGAGCGTGACTGCAGGCTTCATAGGATCATCACCTTCCCGAATAAGCCTGATTGACCCCTCGGGATCCCATTCTTCATCAGTTTCTATTACGTTGACTCCTTCACCCCTGTGATTTGGGAGGGGATTGTTATGGACATCGGGTGCGGTTTCCTTCGCCTGTATGACCTTGGTATCAATCCTTGTTTGGATCTTATCTTTCAAGGTGCGACATTCATCAATAGTGTGTCCCTTCATATCGGAATGGTACGCACATGTCTTGTTCGGGTTGACCCACTGAGATAAATTTTCCATATCCACGACGGGAATATGGGTGATATATCCAGCAGCTTTTAATCTTTCATACAACTGGTCGATGGGTTCAACAATAGGGGTGTATTGTTTGGGTGGTTTGCGATCAAAATTGGGCCTGGGTTTTTGATAGTTTGGACGAGCTGGAGGTGAATGATAGTAGCTTGTTTGGGTATTATAGGTATGGTAGGCGGTAGCGGGTTGAGGATATCTAGGAGGTGAAGGCTGGTATATGGGTGGAGGTGTTTGGTATACAAATGGAGATTTTGGACCTTGGGCAACCATTACTGTCCCCACTTCTTTCTTCTTTGATATGCCACCTGATTGTAGTGCTTTCTTCGTGGCCTGCAGTGCCTCGAAATTTGTCACTATTCCACTTTTGATACCTTTCTCGATCCTTTATCCGATCTTGATGATATCAGAGAACTTGTGATTCTCAATTACCGTTAACCTTTCGTAATATTGTGGATCCTGAGCCCTGACAAAGAACTTGTTGGTCTGCTCTTAATCTAATACTGGCCTGACCTTTGCTGCTTCCGAACTCCACCAAGTAGCATACCCTCGGAAAGGGGCTTCTTCTTGAGATTCTGGATATAGAAGACATCCAGTGCATTTTTCGTGTTGAATATAAATCTATCCATGAAGTCTGACGCGATGCTTACCCAATTAGCCCATTTCTTGGGATTTTGACTTACGTACCAAGATAGGCGTCTCCAGTAAGGCTTCTCATGAACATCTTCATGCGATCCCTTTTGTCCTTTCCAACCCCTATGAGCTTGTCACAGTAAGTTCTCAAATGAACCTTTAGGTCACACGCTCCATCAAACATTTCGAACTTAGGAGGTTTGTAACCCTCCGGCAGTTCCACATCTGGCTGAATGCACAAATCCTCGTAATTCAGACCTTCGATTCCTTTGCCTCCTTCAACACCCTGAACTCGGCTTGTGAGTTTCTTGAGCTCCTCTGCCATGTTCTTAATGAGCTGGTCCTTCTCGGCGGATTTTGGTGTATATGATATTGGTTGAGTAGAGTGGGGTAAGGTTTCCACGTATATGGGGTTGTTTTGGTGAATGCAGGAGTTTGGGTATAGTATTGATCATTGGTTGAATTTTGGGGATCGGGTATAGGCTGTGGGGTATTCTAAGGAGTGTGGTAAGTGGTTTGCGGATATTGAGTCAGGAGATGCTGATGTTGAGGCGGCGTAGGTAAGGGTATAGGATTTTGAGGAGGGGATTTATATTGTTGGGGTGTGGGAGGATTCATCGGGCGTTGGTTGGGTGTGTTCTGAGGATGTACTAGGTTTTGGGTATTTGGATGGTTGATATCCGGGACATTTAGTGTGAGGGGGAGGTTTTCCAAGTTACAGACCTTCTCCAGCTCACCTTGTAGTTCAAGTATCTTCTTTTCAAGCCGCAAAACCAAGTCATTTGGTGTCGGAGTACTCCGAGAATCAGAAGTTTCCACATTCTCAGCATATGCGGTGTTTTCGCCACTCATATTATCCATCTTAGCTTTCCTTTCGCCTTTTGGTAAACTTGGAGGAGGAGGAGGTGGAGGGCCTCTGGATCTGGTATGGTAAGATGATGATGCCAGTATGCGTGAACCAACCTTGGGGAATAGGAATAATCAAAAAGAAGAAAAAACAAAAAGTAACCAAGTCAGTGAGAATTTCGGAAAAACATTTGCAGTATTTAAACACATATTGGGGGAACGTTAATTTGCGTCCTAATTTAGGAGCCTCATTGTTCCCGAGGTAGACCTAGCGACAAGTAGATTTGGAGAAATTTAATGCCAATAATTGCCTCATTTCATTAATGTAATAAATAAGACGAATCTAAAATAACACTAAATAAGATAAATCACTAATGGCGCTTGGCCTTATTACACTCAAAAATCAAGAACAAGTAAACCTGATCTACTTGGTCCCAGAAGGACCTTCTCCATGCCTGATTCTCTTGGCTTCATTGATCAGGTTCCCCAGGTCGTGCATGTCCAGCAGTAGGTATGCCCTTGCTAGATGTCCTCCTTCTCTACCCTCAACATTTTGGTAGTCTACGACTCTTTTCCTCATCTTCCCTTCCAACTCCATCAGACCCTGCTGCAGATATTCCTGCCTTTCATTCAACCTAGTAGCCATTTCCCTCCGTTCATTGATCAGTTCCATATCAGTCTTGTGTTGTTCCAGGTGCTCGGCCTCGGACTCACGAACCCTTTTGCGCAGTCTGTTATATTTCACTTGTGCTTCAGCAACTTCATCTATGACTATTTCCTCGACCGACCCCTGGCTCGACTATTCCCGCTATGCTGTCTTTCAACCATGATGGGTAAAAGTGCATATGACCTGCGTGATATCGGTCTGGCTCGATGATGTACCTTTCTACAACAATCTTCAGGTGCCACATATGTTGAGCTTCACATTTGTATGGGATGTCGTCAACTTGAAAATCCGCCCTGTAATGACTCATTTTGGAGACTCGCGGTATGACTTGCTTTCTCCCAGCTTGTCCCATGACCCTGATAGGAACATAGGGGTGTATGCGCCTTAACCCGATCAACACCAAGTGCGGAACATCCCTAGATCTGATGATGAACTCACTAGTGGGAACCATTCAAACATCCATTGAACTTGGTCCTCAGTCAAGTTGTCAAAAAATTGCACCCATTCTGTAGCATTCTCCGATTGAGCAAACCTTTCTGAGATAAAGGTCATTCTCTTGGGGTGGTGAAAAGCTATGTGATCATTCCACGGCTTTCGTGGAAACTCTTGGCGGGATTGACCTCTCTGGAGATGTTCTAGCAACCAAATTTGTAGTAGCAAATTAAAACCCTCGAAGTGTTTGAACCCCTTCTGGCAGCGATCTAAGGCCCGATATATGTCTGCTATAATCATAGGGACAATAGTATATGTTTGCCCCTCAATTCCCTCCATTAAGGCTTTGGTTACCATGGCCATTCTGGTGTGAATTCTGTCCATTTTTCTTGGGAACAGTATCATACCCAAGAAGCAGACGATGAACACGAAAACTCTGCGATGAATCCAACCCAAGGATGTGATGGAGAACTCATCATGAAAGATACAATAATATTTGTTTTGACCGTATCGTTCATAAAGGAAGTCGAAGGGTATGTAGGACTTCTTCAAATATACCAAGTCGTCATTCTTTCTTAAACCCATCATTTTCAAAAACCCTTTGGGAGTGTGATTTTTCGGCATCAATGAATCGGGACTGTCCCAAGGTAGTCCGGCAAATCCCCCTATTTCCTCCAAAAGAGGGTTCATTTCTATGTTGCCAAAACGGAATACGGCCCTTTATCCGTCCCAGAACATAGTGGCAGCTTCGATCAACATGTTGTTTGGTTGGATATCTAATAAGGAAGGTAGGTTTCCAAGGACTCTTTTCAGATGATTTTTATCGCTTGACGGAAGGTCTTCCCACCAATCCAGCAACAACGGTGGTATGTTACAGACCATGCCAAACCTGGGGACTTCGTGCCTCATTTTCTGCAAAACAAATAAGGTTAGACCCTTTCCCCCTCCGGATTCGGCTATTTATACATTAATGATTACCATATTGGCACTTATTTCTCCAAATTAATGCACAGATCGTGGTTGGGTCCGTTGGGATTATGGAAACCCCGGTGTACTTTAGAGAAGGATTTTCTTAAAGGGTTGTTATGTGGACAACATATTAACCTAGGCTAAATTTGACCATGATTCATGTACAGTTATAATCAGAGTAAGGTTTTATAGAGGTCTAGACTGGTACCCTCAAGCAGACAACTTGAGGGGAAAAGGCACGAAACCATCGACTGCACCTCTGATCGACTAAGCCTTTCCGAATTCAAAGGGTGATATATAGGAAGAGCGCAAACACTCATCAAATGTTGCTATGGTTTTAATTATGCACGAGTGGAATATGATGTTGAGCATGATTTAAGCAAACCGAAAATAGCATGTTGTCATGTATTTGCATGATGAGAAAAAATGATAAATGCGGTATTTAATAATTGTAAAGGCGTTAAGAAAGGAAAACAAGGAGAAAATTCAGTTTCCATAGTAAAGAGTAATAAAAGAGGAAAGAGAAATCGTAAATGACTAAAGACACGCAAATAAATTCACATAAAGTGGGAAAGGGAAGGGGTATGCAGGTATTTAACGGAATAATAAAGACATGCTTGAGGACTAATTCACAAAATCAGGTTCGTTATGGTAAGAGCCTAAAAATATCCCCAGCAAAGTCACCATGCTGTCGCGTCCCCTTTTTCTCGCGAAATCGGGTTTCGACATTTTTTGGGAGAACTCCTCTTTTTGGGATGTATAAGGAATTGGAAGATTCGCCACCAAATGGATTAAGGTGCATTAGGGAACCTAGAGCAATTAACTCATATAACCAGTTTACATCAATAGAGATCGGGTAAGGGCTCAAATTACCTTGAGGGGAAGGTGTTAGGCACCCCTCGAGGTCCACAACGGTGGGTTCCGGCCGAACTTAAATTAAGCGAATTAGTCTTAAAAAAAGGAAGGAAAACAATTTGGACAAATACAAGATTCAAATTTATTTTAAACAGGAGTATGGGGGGGGGGGTGTTACTAAGTTTTTTAGCCTATAGGATCATTCCATGCAATACTTTGTAACTCTTTCAAGTCGGGGTGTTACTCATAGCATTAACGCACATACTATCATCTCCTTACTACCCAATTACTATCTTTAAGTTGTTACCTAAGCGTTCTAGTAGATTCTAGCACATTCCTTATGCGTGCACTACCCGTCCCTTGCCTATGGCCCTGGAGGTATTAGGACCTCTATTTGAGATAGTTCTAGCCCAACCTATGTTACTTAAAAATGTGAAATCTAGGCGACAAACAAAAACAAATAGGACTTTCAGATAAAGAACAAGTATGGGCTCGTATTGACCTCCACACATAGACAGCAAAAGCACGCAATTGAATCAGCAAACTTTATTAACTTTGGGATCCTATAGGCAGGATATCTATGTGAGAAAACATAGTGCAAAGACAGTTTTTTTGTAAAGGCGATTATTAAGACCTATTTGTTTGACTACTGATTTTATTCAGCATGAACCTTGGCACTTCAGGCAGTAATATGTCACAATTATAAACCTAGAATCATTATTTAGTCCTACAAATATATTTCCTAAGTGATTGACAATAGGGAATGAATTCAAAATCGATCGACAGAATACTATAGGCATGATTTCTACAAGCTTATTAATTATAGACCTATAGACATGATTTCTAAGTGTGGCACTGATTTTAACTTATAAAGACGAGTTTTATTTCTTTTTCAATCCTATAGGCATGCTTTCTAATTGTTGAATTGACTTAAACCTTATAGGCATGATTTCTAAATGCTGAAACTGGTTTTAGTCCTATAGACATGATATCTATTAACTGGATTGATTTAAACCCTATAGGCAGGATCTCTAAGTTTAAAACTGATTTTTAGTCCTATAGGCATGATATCTATTAACCGAATATGGGAAGAATTTAAACAGATTGCCAGAAAAGATAATTATCTCAAGCAACAAAGTCCTATAGGCATGACTGGTAATGCATATTTGTTGAAAACATGTATAGATCTTATGAACATGATTTCTAATGTACAGAATTAAACGAAAGTCCTATAAGCAGGATCTCTAGTATGCAAATGTAAAACACAGAATCAAAATGATCATGAAAGTCCTATAGGCAGGATTTCTAAACACAGTATAGTACTCACACAGTTTAATCAACATAATTAAATCCTATAAGCAGGATTTCTACCTAGTTTTAACAAAAGATATAAGTAACCCCCCCAGCTTTACTAAATATTCCCAAATCTATTATTACAGAGTTATTACAACCCAGAATATCAAATGAATTACATAATGGTAATAGTTACACTATAGAGAGCCTTCATAGGCCCAACTAAACCTAGGGACCGGGCGTTCCACCATAACAACAACACAGTGATTTCTCCATAGTCCATTGGAAATAGGTTTTCAGTGTGTCAAAGTTCCCAAGGGCCTCAGGGACCCCGGGCAATGCTCACACTAGAACCACACATTCAGAAAGCAATTCATAAGATATTGTAAAACCAACCCCCAGTGTGTTAGAATTAAGAGGAGTCTCATGTGGACCCTAGGCAATGCTCACACTGGGGTGGTTGAGAACCTAAGGGAGTAGAAGTGGTGTTTTAAAATCAGTACATGAAAGGGAGAAGGGGCATGTTTTAAAATAGTTTGATTTCAGAAGAAAGGAAGTTTAGAACACAGAGTTGCAGGCAAAACTGCACCAAGAAGCAAACAAAGTTCATACTTAACACATAGTTCAAATAAGTTGAAGTCTAGTTAAGCTAAATACTCATGCTAGTACTTAAGACAATCATGTCTTAATCACATAAACAATTAGGCAGAAACAGTTAAAATGGCTGGATACATGAATTAAGCAGACAAGACACATGAGTTAAGCAACAAACTAATTGATTACATGTTAATAGTATCTTGAGGAATGCAAAGTTCAGAACCGGTGTGAGATTAGTACATGAACAAATTAAACCTTAGGCTAACTTATGAGAGGATTCATATTATTCAAAACAACTTAATCCTGAATTAACAGTGTTACTAGATGGGATCATAGAATCATGTAAAGGACAGAATCATACTGGGAATTAAAGCATGCTAGTCGAGCAAAGAATAAAGAATGAAATTACAAAGGGTTCAGGCATACCAGTTAAGTGAGAAAGCAAGTAAATATTCCACAATAGATAAACTCCAGAACCACTTGGCCTTGGCTTTCAGCCGGCCAAAACCAGAGACACTTAGCACATAAATCAGAATAAGAGAGACTAAGTTTTTAGTGAGAATCTGAGAGTTCAAGTCTGTCAGGGGAGAGGGAGAAGGATTTAAATAACACTGAATTAAGCGGACAAATAAGGTAATAAGTCAATCCTACATAATTAAGGAATAAAAATAATTCCATGAGCAATTTAAGTCGGAGTTCACTCAATTAGCAGAACATAAAAGCATAAAATCAGGCAACTACTACTTAAATTAGGGAAAGTATTATACAGAATCAATCAATATTCAAATGCCGGGTCAAATAAGGTAAGGGAATAATGAAAACATGTAAATTGAACCAAAAAGGAAATATCAGTACCATATAAAAAAGGAAAGACTAAAACCTCAGTAAAAGATTTCAAAACCCTAATTTTTTGGGGTAAACCATAAAATTAGCGGAGAAAACAAGGGTAAAAGTTACATGTTTCGTGGAATGAACATAGACGGGAACATATTCTCACAATCAAACAGATCAGGCCCTAAATAGAAGGTTCGAAACCCTAATTTAAGGTAAGCTATAAAAATCGATAAAGTCAGAAGTAAAGAATCAAATGTTTTCAGTAAAAAAATGAGTATAGACAGAGAGTTGTTAAAGAAAAATATAAGATTGAACCAAATCTAGTCCAATTAAAGAGGGTTAAAACCCTAGTTTTAGGTAAGTAAAAGATTTAACGAAAAAATAGGCCGATTAATGAGTAACAAAGTGAATATAGACGAAGAATAACATTAAAACAAACTAAAATTGAATCAAATCTGGTTCAAATCAAAGATCTGAAAATTCTAACTGAAAGATACGAAAATATTCGTACTCACAGAGGTTAGGATGAACACAGACGGAAATAACCAACAGATAAGAGGTTTTGAACCAGATTTTGTTCGAATCTCTCAAGATCTTCTTGCCATTTGAGGCAAGCAAGCCAATAACACCAAAGATGAGTACCCAATAAAGAAATAGGACCAAATATGGTAAGTAATCGTTAAGTGATTCCATTTCTGGGCAGGAATCAAGGGGAAATGGGGTGACGGCGGATTAGGGTTTGAGAAGAGAAAGGGAGGGAGACGAGAGTGTTTGAAGGCGGCGGGTAGGTGGTAAATGAATTAGGGTTAAGGAGGTGATTAATTAAAATGGGGGAGTGATTAGGAGCCGTTGATCTTCTAGGATTAGAGATTATGGCCGGGTGGGTTATTTGGAAGGGTATGGATCTGGTTGGACGGGTCTGGGCATTTGGGTACTGGGATAGTTAATGTTTTGGGCTGGTTAATGTATTGGGCTGGGGTAATTGGCTTAGGGTAGGTCCGAAATTAATTAGAAAAAGGGGCTATGTTTTAAATACTCAATTAAATTTATAAAATAATTTATAAAAATAAAAAATAAATAATAAAAATGTCATGTGCATGAAAATAATTTAAAATAATTACTTACCATTATAAAATATAAAAATTCACTTTTCTGTGTAAATAAGGTAATTACGCATATATGTGGCTATCATTGCGAAATATTATAATTATAGCCTAAAGATGTAAATATAATTATACATAAAAATGTTTAAAGCTTGATATGAATATAAATGGTAAAAATTAGATAATAAATCATAATGAAATTATTTTTGATGCAATTAATAAATTTTTATATAATAAAACGCAGGAATAAATTGACTAAAAGCCTATAAAAATTATAGAAAATTATGGAAAAATACTTGTAGATGCTCATGCATTATTTTAAAATATATATGTGGAAAAATTGGGTGTATATATATATATATATATATATATATATATATATATATATATATATATATATATATATATATATATATATATATATANTGGTCAGTTTGGTTTTGGTGGTTGCATAACACCTAAACTGTATTAGGTTGTTCTACAGATTACAAAGAGAAGACTCGAACATAAGGCCTCAAGGGAGTTTCGAGTCAACAAATTAGTTAGAGTCTTGTTTCTAGTTTCTTTCATTCTGAAAAATGTACAGCGACAGTCAAGTTGTAATCCCCCTCCCCTATTTCTTTAGCTTTCATTGTAATATAATTTAAGACTGGACTGTACGTTTAATTTCTGTTTTATTCACGTCCCTGAAAATTCGAGCTTACATTTTGTCTGTGCTGCCATGATATTAAACAAAAGAATGTATATAAAACCTATATAATCATCCCGTTTTGGATTATTTTTTTTTTTGGAAAAAAAATGGTTATCTCAAATTTAGTGGAGTTTCAACACGAATCAGTAGATTATCTTCAATTTATCTTGTATCTCATAAATTTGCA
>ML422363.1:7415-34447 GCA_005239525.1 Nicotiana knightiana
CTCTTTCCTTTCTTGCTCCTATTTCCTATTCCCGTCTCCCCTCTTTCTCAGGTCACTTCTGTTCGGATCCGAATAGGGGCAACACTTCAGCGTCTTTTCTAGTATTTGTCCCCTTTTGCAGCCCAAAAGGTTGCCCTCTTTTGAGTGTTGCAGGTACCTACGAAGAAGCTAACGACAATGAAAGTGATGGAAATGCATGGAAGGACGAAATTAATTTATTGGGTGAAACAGAGTAGCCCCGACATTGGTTGGTGTTCGTAAAGGCCGGTGGGAGTTCGAAGGAAGAACCTCAATCTTCGCAACCTCGGGTAGGCACCTAGTCGAATTTACAGGTTCTATTCGCGGGAGTTGGTACCTCCCGCTTTCCTATTTCTTTTCTTTGTGTTAGTTAAATTGTTGTTTTAGTTTGCATTAGTTAATCATATTATTAGTGTGCCTGTAATAACGCTTATTGTTTTTTTCTAGTTTGGTTTGTTGCTTTTTTGTTAGCAATTTCCCCTTAGTTTGTCGTAGGTATAGTGGTTGTGGTCTAGGATGGTAGAGTAAGGTCATGTCCTCGGAGTGGGTGGCGGTGGGGCAGGGGTTAGGGGGTGGGATGGGGGGCAAGAGGGTAAAGGGAACAAAGGGGACCATAGGTTGAGAATTGGGTCTTGGAACATATGACATTGACGGGTAAATCTATAGAGTTGGGAAAAATTCCCTAGAAGAGGAAGGTCAGTATAGCTTGTGTCCAGGAGACTAGGTGGGTAGGATCAAAGGCGAGGAATGCAGACGAGTATAAGCTGTGATATTCTGGAATCATAAAGGGTAAGAATTAAGTAGGTATCTTGGTGGATAGAGAACTTAGTGAGTCTGTGGTAGAGGTTAGGCGGGTAAATAATAGATTAATATCTATAGGGCTTGGAAGAGGAGGTTAAAAGGTGCTTCTAGGAGGGGTTGGATGAGATAGTGCATAGTATTCTGCCTGCAGAGAGGTTATTTATCGGAGGGGGATTTCAATGGTCATATTGGGTTGACTGCTGGTGAGTATGGCGAGGTGCTTTGCGGCTTCGATTTTGGGGATAGGAATGGAGGTGGTACTTCGCTTTTGGATTTCGCTAAGGAATTTGAGCTGGTGATTGCGAACTTTAGCTTCCCGAAGAGGGAGGAGCATTTGGTCACTTTCCAATGTGCTATGGCGAAGACTCAGATTGATTGTCTCCTTCTCATGAGGTATGATAGAGGGTTGTGCAAGGATGCAAGGTTATTCCGGGTGAGTCACTCGCGACACATCATAGGCTTTTGGTGATGGATGTTGGTATCAAGATTAAGAGGAAAAAGAGGTATGTACAAGGACGGCCAAGGATTAGGTAAAGCTCAGGAGTTGGAGGGGAGGTTGTCGGCTATAGGAGCCTGGAGGAGTGGTGGGGACACGACTGCTATGTGGATGACGATGACGAACTGTATAAGGGAGACGGTAGGAGAGGTGTTAGGAGTCTCGAAGGGTTTCTCTAGCGGGCACAAAGGTGACTGGTGGTGGAATGAAGTGGTCCAAGGTAAAGTAGAAGCGAAGAAGGGGGTGTACCCGAAGTTAGTAGGTATACAGGCGAGGAGGAGATGAGAGAGAACACATAGAGGTATAATATATCTAGGAAGGAGGCAAGGTTGGAAGTCACAGAGGCTAAGATTGCAGTGTTTGGTCATTTATACGAGGAATTAGGGAACAAAGGCGGGGGAAAGAAGTTATTCCGGCTGGCTAAGGCAAGAGAAAGGATGGCTCGGGATCTGGACCAAGTGAGGTGCATCAAAGATGAGGAAGGTAGAGTTTTGATGGGAGAGGCTCAAATTAAGCGAAGATGGCAGACATACTTTCATAAACTTCTGAATAAACATGGGGACTGGGATATTGCACTAGGTGTATTGGGGCATTTCGAGGGTCACTGAGACTTTGGGTACTGTAGGCTCATTAAGGTTGAGGAGGTAGTGAGGGTTATGCGTAAGATGAGTAGGGGCATAGCAACCGGGCAAGGCGAAATTCTAATAGAATTCTGGAGGTATGCGGGTGGAGTGGCTGACCGGGCTGTTTAATGTTATTTTCATGATGAAGAGTATACCGGATGAGTGGAAGTAGAGCACGATGGTACCGTTGTACAAGAACAAGATGATATCCAAAGTTGCAATAACTATAAGGGTATCAAAATAATACTGAGTATGATGCAATTGGCAATCGAATCAAACAGTGCAGACAACAACTATGTGATATGCAAGAACAAATGAAGAGGCCGGGGCAACCAGAGACTATGGTTACAACAGAGAAAGAAATGAATATGCAATTGGAGAAATGGTTAGGGGTAGAGGAAAGTATTATGAAACAGAAATCAAGAGTAAAGTGGTTGAAGTTAGGAGATGCTAATACATCATACTTTTTTGCAAACATGAAGAGCAGATATACTCAAAACAAGATTAGGAGATTAATATAAGGTAATGGGGATACAGTACAAACAAAGAAAGAAATTGAGGAGGAAGTGACAGGGTTCTACCAAGAGTTATTAGGATCCTCAGCTGCAGAACTGACTGTAGAGGGATGGCCCATTGGTGAATAGAGTACAACAATTACAACTGGTGGCAGAGGTATCTAAAGAGTAAATCTATAATGCTCTGGAAGGCATTGGTGATAATAAAGCTCCTGATTGTGATGGCTTTAATGCAGTATTCTTTAAGAGAGCTTGGCCTGTGATAGGTGATACAGTTACAAATGTAGTGGTGGAGTTTTCCTCAAGTTGAAATATGTACCAGCCTATAAACTGTACAACAGTTACACTTGTACCCAAGGTGAAAATCCTTCCAGAATTACTGAATATAAGCCAATATCATATTGTACACTGCTCTACAAGATTATATCTAAAGTGCTAACAAATAGGCTGCAAGGGTGATGGATGGTCTGGTGGATAAGAACCAATCAGCTTTTGTTCCTGGTAGGCTGATAAATGATAACATAATTCTAAGCCATGAACTAATAAAAGGATATGGCAGGAAAGGTGTTTCCCCTAGATGCATGATGAAAGTGGATATGAAGAAGGCTTATGATTCTGTTGAATGGGGCTAATTGGAACTTGTGTTGACTAGTTTGCAGCTACCAGGGAAGTTTGTGAAATGGATTATGAGGTCTGTCACTACAGTCTCCTATTCCATCATCATTAATGGGAAACCTACAACACCATTTCAAGCAAAGAAAGGCTTCAGACAGGGAGATCCCCGTCTCCTTATCTTTTTATGCTGGCTATGGAATAACTTACTAGACTACTGAAAACACTCAAGAAGGATCCTAATTTCAACTACCACCCTAAGTGTGCCAGAATGAACATAGTCCAGTTAAGCTTTGCTGATGATTTACTGTTGTTCTGTAGAGGAGATACCATATATGTTCAGATGGTGTATAAATGCTTCCAGAATTATCAAAGGCTTCATGATTAGTTGTCAATGCTTACAAAAGATCTATTTTCTTTGGTGGAGTAACTGATGACAAGCAACAGGAGATACTACAGGTACTAGTCTTTTCAATAAGGACATTACCAGTTAGATACTTGGGAGTGCCACTAAGTACGAAAAAACTATCATTGGTTCAATGCCAGCCTCTCATTGAAAAGATGTTAGGGAGAATTCAATCTTGGACTACAAGGTTTATGTCATATGCAGGGAGAATACAACTCATTAAAAATGTGCTATTTTCTATTCAAGTATTCTGGTACCAGGTGTTTTTGCGGCCAAAGAAGTTGATCAACTGATTGAAAATGTGTGTCGAAGATTCCTATGGACTGGAGGGGTGGAGGTATCAAAGAAAGCACTACTGGCATGGGACAAACTATGCCAACCAAAAGCATCAGGTGGCTTAAACTTACTTGATGTAGAGACATGGAATAAGGCATCTATTTGCAAACTCTTATGGAACTTATGCAGAAAAAAGGATAAGATGTGGGTGCAATGGATTCATATTTACTATAAGATATTGGATTGTGCAAAAGATATTAAAAGCTAAGAACTATTTTAAGGAAGATGGATATACAGAAGAAGATGTATTGGGAATGGAAAAGTTCTCAATCAAAGCCATGTATATGCAGCTTAGAGGAGATTTTGCTAAAGTGGCATGGAGGAAACTGGTGTGCAATAATGTTGGGCTGCCTAAGTGGATTTTCACACTATATTTGGTTGCGCACAGAAGGCTATTAACTAAGGACAAATTGAGGGGATGGGGCTATGTGGAAGATACAACTTGTGCATTATGCAATACAGAAGAAAAATCCATTGATCATCTCTTCTTCAGTTGTTCATATTTATCTCGAGTATGGACAACAATGTTATAGTGGCAAGGGATTCATAGACAGGTGATGTCATGGACAAATGAGACTGCATGGGCTGAGAGACACTACAAGGAAGGAGCACAAAAGTTGAAATATACAAGCTAACACTGGCAGGCAACTTGTACTACATCTGGCAAGAAAGGAATGGCAGAATCTTTCAAGTAAAACAACGAGAAGCAGCAATACTTAGTAGACTAATAACACACTATGTGCATGGTCGAGGAGCTTCTAAGAGGAAACTACAAAGAAGATTGATGGAACTTAACTACTATCCTAATGTAAAATTAGATTGTTAAATAGTAGTATAGAAGTTAGTAATGAGGAAGGCTAAATCTGGGGCTTATGTACAGATTAAGCGTGAAAAGAACAATGTAAATATTATTGGTAAATATAAGTTTTTAATTACCAAAAAAACTATAAGAGTATCAAGTTACTGAGTCATACTATGGAAGTATGGGAGAGTGTGGTCGAAGTGAGGGTGAGGAGGACGGTGTCTATATCCGACATCCAGTTTGGGTTCATGCCGGGTCGTTCGACTACGGAAGCGATCCACCTTATTAGGAGGTTGGTGGAATAGTACATGGATAAGAGGAATGATCCGCACATGGTGTTTATTGACTTGGATAAAGCGTATGACAAGGTCCCGAGGGAGGTTCTTTGGAGATGCCTGGAGGCAAAAAGTGTGTTGGTTCCCTACATTAGGGCGATTAAGGACATGTATGATGGAGCTAAGACCCGGGTTAGGATTGTGGGAGGCAACTCGGAGCACTTATCGGTTGTTATGGGTTTAGACCAAAGATATGCGCTTAGCCCGTTCTTATTTGCTTTTGTGATGGACGCATTAACACTACATATTCAAGGGGAGGTGCAATGGTGTATATTGTTCGCTGATGATATAAATCTAATTGATGAGACACGAGGAGACGTTAACGAGAGGATGGCGGTTTGGAGACAGGCCCTTGAGTCTAAGGGTTTTGAGTTGAGCAGGACTAAGAAAGAATACCTGGAGTGCAAGTTCGACGTTGAGTCGAGAGAAGCGGTGTTGGGCGTGAGTCTTGGATCACAGGTCATCTCCAGGAGAAGCAGTTTCAAGTACCTTAGGTTGATTATCCAAGGGTATGGGAAAATCAACGAGGATGTCACACACTGTATAGGGGTGGGTGGATAAAATGAAGGTTAGCATCTGGAGTCCTGTGTGACAAGAAAGTGCCACCAATACTCAAAGTTAAGTTTTATAGAGCGGTGGTCAGACCGGCCATGTTGTATGGGGCAGAGTGTTGACAAGTTAAGAATTCACATATCCAGAAGATAAAAGTAGCAGAGATGAGGATGTTGAGGTGGATGTACGGGCACACTAGGATAAATAAGATTAAGAATGAAGATTTCGGGAGAAGGTGGGTGTGGTCCCTATGGATCACAAGATGCGGGAAGTGAGGCTTAGATGGTTCGAGCACGTGTAAAGGAGAAGACCAGATGCCCTGGTAAGGAGGTATGAGCGGTTGGACTTGGCGGGTTCAAGAAGGGGGAGAGGGCGGCCTAAGAAGTATTGGAAGAGAAGTGATCAGGCGGGACATGTCGTGACTTCAGATTTCCGAGGACATGGCCCTTGATAGGAATGTGTGGAGGTCGAGCATAAGGGTGTTAGGTTAGGAGGTAGCTGATAAGGTTTGTCGGGGGAGGGAGGCTGGTCTGATAATGTTTGGTCCAAGGCTGCCACCTATTATTGTTGTGTCCACACTATTCTTTTGTTTTCATAGTATCAGGCTTTATTCATTGGTTTTATTGTTATTTTTTATCTATTTTCTGGTTCTTATGATGTTGTTATTACTCATATGGTTATGTTGATGGTACTGACATATTGTCTCTCTCTCACTTGTCTCTCTTGTCTCTTTTCATTTTGTTGAGCCGAGGGTCTTTCAACAACAGTCTCTCTACTCTTTGGGTTAGGGGTAAGGTTTGCGTAGACTCTACCCTCTCCGGACCTCATTTGTAGAAACTCACTGAGTGATTGTTGTTGTTACAATCTCGTTTCATACATGCGCTTATCACTAGTAGATTAGTTCACATTTACCTCTTAACGAAAAGTAAAATAAATTTGCCATTGGTTTGACTTTAATCCCAAATATGTTTCCATCGTTAAGGGACTAGCTCATATGTATCTCAAATATTTGGAACAAAGAAAAGTTAATATAACACTTCAATTTCTTATTTGGTTGTTTGGCCTACTACGTACATCTTTGTTGTTTGTTTTCAAATTTGAAACAAACACCTCCTATATTTTCGCCATTGATTCTTGTCAATCTTTTATTTTTTATATTACAAATATAGATAAATAACTCGTTTGTAGGGTCCCATTCTTAGCTTTTCTCATCCCATTGTTCAACTCCATTGACTTTGTAAACTAATAACGACAAAAACAATCTTTTTAACTACTATTTATTACTTGTTACTTGATAAAAATCTTCATAATCAACTTTCATTGAAATTTTGGTTTAATAACACCATCTAACAGAAAATCTAACACAAGCCAAGTTGTAACTCCAAAAAATTAATAATAAATGTTTATGTGTTAATCGGAATTGTATACGGGTAAAACGGGGATAATGCATACTCTTTTTCGGTGAAGAAAATGGAAGAAGGGCATGGACGCATGAGACTGAAATCGAGGCTGGGAGCCCTTCGTATCGAGACTCATGAAAGGCAAATGATGTGTTCACGCATCGAACATGATAAAGCGACACTCTCCGGACTCAAAATGAGTTCTAAAATCTCGGGAAACAAGGTAAACTGTTACACACAGTGGATAAAGGGCCGTGATATTCATACCTGACCGGATATCACGGCGCAAATCTCGCTCAATGTCGTTTACAGATCAATAATTATCGAGAAAGGAAGAGTTTTACCTTTTTTAGGTTTGTACTAGGGATGAAACTCTCCTACTATATAAAGGAAAAGTTTTTCTTTTGTAAGATACATTGTAACACGCAAATCAAGGCAATACGAAATTCATTTTCTGCTTTCAAACAACTGCAAAAGTTCCTATTTAACTATTAAGTTCTTCCTTCATAATTGGGCTTGAACCAAGGGTCCGATCGAGGGCAAAATTACTGTTCAACCTAGATTCGGGCTAGGCCATAACATTACAACTGGTTTGATCGTTTATTTTGTATTAACTTGTTTATCAAAGATTGTTGATTATTTGTGTTGAATCATTCCATATATCCTTAAAAAGGCATACAAATTTAATTATTATGCGATTTGAAGTTAAAAGTTACAATAATTGTAAGAAATATAATTTTCACCCACAAATGAGGAAAATCATTTTCCTTCTTTTGATTGGAACAATTTTAGTTTTTTTCTTAAATGCGTTATTCTTCTGAAAAATGTCTTCGTCGCACCAAATTTTTCTTACTTTCTTACCTTTCCCTCTTCCTTTCCTTTAAAATGGTGTGTTGAGGAGCCATGGGTGGTTTCTAGATGAAAGTGAAGGCAAATTAAGCCAAATTATTGACTTTATTATAATTATAACTTTACTAGTCCACTATTTAAATCTCATTAAAAAAATTCGTGAAATTAATTTGATAGGACAAGAGGCTCCACAGTGAAAAGCACTACTCTTGGATCAAGAATTAATTAGTTTCTACAAAAGAAAGCAACACATAAATTGACTTTGTAGGAGTTGCTGCTTTTCGTTTAATTCATGTAAAGATAAATCTAAACGTAAATACTGTGAAATATATTATACTAGAGTTCCGACATAAGTATATTAGAACTCCAGCATATTATACTGGAATTTCAGTACATTATACTGGAGTTCCAGCATAAGTGTACTGGAACTCCAGCATAATATAATAGAGTTCCAACATAAGTATACTAGAACTCCAGCATAATATAATGGAGTTCTAGCAAAGTATACCGGTCCAGTATAATATGCTGGAAGTTCATACACAGGTGCTCGAATCTCCAGTATATTATGCTGGAACTTTCCGTGTGTTGGAGTTTCAGCATAATACGTTGGAAGTTCATATACAGGTGCACCGAACTCCAGTATATTATGCTGGACCGGTCTCTGTTGCAACAAAATAGTGACTATTTTTCAATGACTTGGCAAACGCTGACTATTTTTGAATGACCAGTCCAAAAATCGGCTAGCCGGTGCTATTTTACCTGTTACCCCTGGACGAACTCATCCCAGGGAAGTGTCATGCACACGTGACGCGCCTGCCACATGAATTTTTCTGTCCACGTGAAATTTTTTAATAATAAAGTTTTTTTTTTTATCTTTTTAAATGCATTAATTTTTTAGATCAACTTTTTTCAGATAAAATTTATGAAAAAAATTGGCCAAAACTTCAATATTTTGATTGAATCTTTACTTGGCTAAAACTAATGAAGTTTCAGTTTAACTTTTTAAAATTTAGCCTGAAAAATAGTTAAAATAAATATTCATTTCATATAAAAAGATATAAAATGAAATACGCAATTTGAATTTCATTAATTCGGCTAAGATTTTTACTTAAATATAAATTATGGAATTCAAAGCAAGTATTTTTTTAATACAGATTTTGCCCCAAAAGAACACAACAATTATAATAAATAGGCATTTGCATCTAAAGAAGAAATAAAAAAAGTACACAATTACAAATTTTTCCTAAAACATTTTCCTGAGTCAAAATTTAAATGGTGGCACCAAATGATCCTATTTATGCAAATTGCCCTAGTTTAATGGAGTTTTGGTTATATATATATATATATTAAAAGACCAATTCCAGCCTTTTGATTTTCATTTTAATGCTAACTCTTTAGTCGTGTGACTAAGTTTTTGTTGAGTTTAGAGTTTATCGGAAGTAGTCTCTGTATCTTTATAAGATACGAGTAAAATTTACATACAAATTATTGTCTTTAGACTCACTTGTAAGATTATATTGAGTTTATTATTGTTTAACTCATTAGTTGTTAATCTAGTTTTTCCCTCTTACTTATATAGTCATAAAATTTATGTATCGTACAAATTCAAATATAATCGGGTTCCAATACATATAGTGAATACTAAAAAGAAAAGAAAAGAAATAGAGTCATAGAGTGAGACCATTTAATATTGAAGAAGTCATACCACGTGTTTCAAAGAAACCGTGTACCCTTTTTTGTTTTTTGTTTGTATTTTTCCAAAACATTCTCCTACAAGACTGATGACTCAAGAATTTTGCCCCATAAAAAACCAATACGTAGATGTTTTTTGTTTTTGGAAAAGAAGTTTCTACAAATGTAATGACTTGTACTACTAATTTAATATTTTAGTAGAAATGATATCACATAGCCATTTTAAAGAGTTGTTATTTAAGAATTAGTCGGTGCATCGTGAATTTTTTGTTTTTCAGTTTATTTTTCAGGACAAAAATATTCTGAGTTGTCGGGAAGTTAATATTTTTAGTTTAAAATTTCAGGATAAAATAAGTAATGACTAAATACTAAATAGCATCCCTGAAAATAACTATGCACTTGCCGCTTAATTTTAACCCTTAGGAGCAATTCAACCATTTTATACTGAAATATACATCAGTGTAGACATATCAACCATGGTAGACCATTCAATTTAAATGTCATATTTAATTGGTTGATCAACACTATCTCGGTCTTGTACTATCAGAGCGTTATAAATATTCCGGGGAAAGAGTAGGTCTAATACTGAATGCTTAGTCCATCAGACAGGAAAAAAAAAACAGTGAAATAAAATGAAAAAAGATTATATAGTGATAATTTGATTTTTCGTCGCCGTAATAAATAACAGTGAAAAACAAATGTAATTCCTTTTTACGAAAATTGTACAAACGATTGATTTTAATTTTGGAGAATCACTTTTGGTGTAAAGTGCTACTAAAAAAGAGTCAATTTCAGGCATGAACTCGATATCTCTAATTAAAAAGGAAAGAGTACTTATAATTCCATCGCAACTTTTGAAAATGAAATGAGATCAACCAAGACTTTATCTTGATAAGGTCAATTTTATGTGGAAAATTTATAGCAATTTTTTACGTTTATTTTTTTCGTTCTTACTTTTGCCATCATCTTACTAACCATATCTTCTACTACTTGTTTTACATAAAATGAAATCAAAAAACTAATTGTTTACTGTATACTTAGATTATTTTATATTGTTATTATATAGAAGTTAAACTGTATATTATGAGTGCTTTGAAGTTGAACTTGTGACTTCATACCTTAATTATATAAGACAGAATTACATCCTATGTCAGTCGGCTTATTTTCAGAACAAAAAATAGCTCATGTTTTGAAACTTTACCCGGCATAACCCAATTTGCAGATAATACATAGCTCATTTGCATCGGTTAACCTAGCGACAACCTCCTTTATCCTTCTTTTTTCTTTCTTCAATTTTTCACCAAAACCTATATTCAAATGTTTTTCCTCTTTTAACTGCAGCAGTCATTCTCTCATTCAACCTAACACGAAGGCCTTTTTCATTACTGTAATAAACATCTCCTCAAGGAGACTAAATCGCTATTTCTATTTAGAGTCCTCTTTTTTTTTCTTTTTTTTTTGTGCAATATGAATCTTTTAAAGACAAAATGCGTTTATCCTCCATTAATAATTTTTTGTTTCTTCTCAAATTGCTGGAAAGAGGTTGAAGAGTTGCAGACATCCTCCATTTTTTCCTTCAATTTTCAACGTAAATAGGTCGACGATGAAGTCAGTGAAGTCATCGGAGAATGAAAAAGAGGTCTTGTGTTATATTCAGACAATTTTCAAGTTCTTCAGATGATGTTCCAGTTTTATCTTCTTTTATAAAACAATTCCATCTCCATCTTTTCTCCTCTTTAATTATCAGATCTAACTTCCTCTGAAAAACTCTTTTTTGATATTTTGATACTGAAATAGAGGTGTAATATTGAACATAAAATGTGTTCTGGTATAAATATCGTATAACCACTATTTATACACAATTATACATTATTATATAAGTGTGTATAAATATATATAATTATATGTAAATGTGTATATATGTTCATAACATCACTTATCTTCTTCTTCTCTTTCTCTTATTCTTTTGATATACATTATTATACATTCCCTATACAAGTTTATACATCATTATACATGTCCTGCATATGTATAATCAAATTAATTTTTTTTTATGTTTTCTTCCTTTTTCTGGAATAATTCATGTATAAATCTACTTTCCTTGTTGATTCTCCGCCAAATCACGAACTTGCAGCAATTGTTTCTAAATTTTACCATATAAGTAGAATCAGCGAAAAATTGGGGGACAACTTGCATCAGTAAAGCCAAATTGGGGGAGAAATATCAAAATTATACGATGGAAGAATTAGAAAATCTCATGACTTCATCTAAATAAGATAATTGTCCTGATTAAACCCCGTTTCCGAATAAAAAAGCTAGAAAATACTCTTTTTTCAAATATTAGCCGATTATTTTTGGGCTTTTTACACAGGGGTCGTTTGGTTTGAATATAGGCTATGTTGTGATTAGTTATGCTGAGATTATTTTTCTCCGCAGTTTGTTATGTTGTATTAAAAATGACATTTGCATAATTTATAAGAAGAATGTATAAGTTATCCCGGCACTAATTACCCCGCCCTCTATAAGGTATAAGTTATCCCGACGCTAATTACCCCGCCATCTATAAGGTATAAATTATCCCGGTATTAGTTTTAGTCCCGGAATAACTTATCCCAGGTTTGCTAATCAAACAAAGTATTAAGGTGATATTAAATTTTTATCCAAACACTATCTGTACTTATACCTCGTCCCAAACGACCCCTTATTATAAACACAATCACGGCATAAAAGTCAAACTATATATTGTCGGTGCATAAAAATTAAACTCTGATATTTTTTTTACAAAGTAGATTATACACAGATATGCCAAAGACTTTAAAAAAAGCGTGAACACGGTTTTAATGAGAACAATTCTCCAACCAAATGTGAACATCTGGTGACGAAATTGTATGTATAATTTCTTTCCAGAAACCAAATCTGTCTTTATTTATTATACTCCATTATTAATTATTACTAAAAAAAAGGACAAAAATGGTTGTGTTTTTGGGTTTATGTTGTTGGCCAGTTCATGTTTTAGGTGCTTACATTTCAAACCATGCAACCTAATTTTGTTTGAATAAAACCACTCCATTCACAAAAAAAATACAAACAAAAAAACCATATAAACACCTCTTCTTCTTTTTTTTCATTCAATTTCAACAACTATTACCCTTCCATCTTCTCAACTAAATGCTATTCTTATCCTAACTATGGAACTCAAACGTCTTTGCTTTGTTTTGCCTGCAGATACTGATGAAATTGACAAAATTGATCCTAAACAACAACAACAACAACAAGTTGTAGTTGTACACAAAGCAAAGAAAAAAAAGGAGTCTTGTTCTAAAAGAAGTTGTGGGGGTCAAATTCTTGATTTTTTTCAAGAGTCTTTGTCGAAATTAGCTGATTCCAAATGGACAACTTGTTGTCATCAAGATTTTGAAAAACACCAATTTTCTGGTGTTTTTCATGATACAGAAGGTATGCAGCTAGGTGAAAAAGGTGGTGGTGATTATAATCATAATCATAATCCAAGGATTTTCAGCTATTCTGAGCTGTTTATTGGATCCAATGGATTTAGTGAGGATGAAGTTTTAGGAAGTGGTGGATTTGGGAAGGTTTTTAGAGCTGTTTTACCAAGTGATGGAACAGTTGTTGCTGTGAAATGTTTAGCTGAAAAAGGTGAGAAATTTGAGAAAACATTTGCTGCTGAGTTAGTAGCCGTTGCTCATCTTCGCCATCGCAATCTTGTGAGGCTAAGAGGATGGTGTGTACATGATGATCAACTGTTTCTTGTGTATGATTATATGCCTAATAGAAGCCTTGATCGGATTTTGTTCCGAAAACAGGACAATACAGGGTCCCCTGTTCTTGATTTTGAACGTCGAAAAAAGATTGTTAATGGTTTAGCAGCTGCATTGTTTTATCTGCATGAACAATTGGAGACTCAGATCATTCATAGAGATGTTAAGACAAGTAATGTGATGCTTGATTCCCATTTCAACGCGCGTCTTGGTGATTTTGGCTTAGCTAGGTGGCTTGAACATGAACTCGAGTATCAAACGAGGACGCCTTCTATGAAAAACCAGCAGTTTAGATTGGCTGAGACAACAAGAATTGGTGGAACAATAGGCTACTTACCTCCTGAAAGTTTTCAGAAAAAAGGTTTTGCTACTGCAAAATCTGATGTCTTTAGCTTTGGGATTGTTGTTCTTGAGATTGTCTCGGGTAGGCGCGCTGTCGATCTCGCGTCCCCGGATGATCAAATCATTCTTCTTGATTATATCAGGAGACTATCTGATGAAAAAATGGCTTTACAAGCTGGAGATAGTAGACTTGTTGATGGTTCTTATAAGCTTTCTGATATGGAGAGACTAATACATATTGGTCTTCTTTGTACACTACATGAACCTCAGTCAAGGCCTAATATGAAGTGGATTGTTGAAGCTCTTTCTGGTCATATTTATGGCAAATTGCCTGATCTTCCTTGTTTTAAGTCACACCCTCTTTATATCTCATTGTCATCTCCAAGTAATAGTACAACTAGCAACACAATCACCACAAGGTCTACTGCTACAAACAGTAGCAGCACGACGCCTGGTTTCAACTCCACTGTCTTTATTACAGCCACAGGAGAAACTATGTATCTAAGTGCTGAGAGTGGAAGCAGTCAGAATGAGTCTGGAAATAGTAGCAGCAGTAGGCGCCAATCGAGTAATTTCTTGATGGTTGAAACTCCAAGGGAGATCGCATTTAAGGAAATTGTGACTGCAACGAATAACTTTTCAGATTCAAGAAGAGTTGCTGAGATTGATTTTGGAACTGCTTACCATGGTTTCCTTGACAACAACCAGCATGTCCTAGTGAAAAGACTAGGAATGAAGACATGTCCTGCTTTAAGAGTGAGGTTCTCGAATGAGCTTCAGAATTTGGGACGACTACGCCACAGAAACCTTGTCCAACTCCGCGGATGGTGCACTGAGCAAGGTGAAATGCTTGTTGTTTATGATTACTCCCAAAGTAATCTTTTAAGTCACCTCCTTTTCCATCAGAATCCAAGGAACAATGCCTCCGTCATAAGATGGCGTCATCGGTATAACATTGTCAAATCACTTGCCTCAGCGATTCGATATCTGCATGAGGAATGGGATGAACAGGTCATACACAGATGCATCACATCATCTGCCATCATTCTTGATCCAGATATGAACCCAAGGCTTGGCTGCTTTGCTCTTGCTGAGTTCTTGACTCGGAATGAGAATGGCCATCATGTTGTTGTTGATAAAAAAACATCGGTTAGAGGAATATTCGGTTACATGTCACCAGAGCATATGGATTCTGGTGAAGCAACAACAATGGCTGATGTTTATAGCTTTGGTGTAGTGCTGCTTGAGGTAGTTAGTGGTCAGATGGCAGTAGATTTCCGCCGGCCTGAAGCTTTATTGGTGAATAGGGTACACGAATTCGAGGTCCAGAAAAGGCCATATGAACAACTGGCCGATTGGAGGTTGAATGGAAACTTTAACTCAAGGGAACTGGTGAGGCTAGTCAAATTAGGAATGGCTTGTACAAGGTCCGACCCCGAATCAAGACCGAGCATGAGGCAGATAGTGAACATTCTCGACGGACATGATAAATGTTTAATGGAAAATGGACGAAAGAAAGAGAGACCGGAGGAATGGAGAACAAGAAATGCTTCGGCTCTTTGCCTTGTCAGGAGAATTCAAGCTCTTGGTATACAATGATCACTCCCCTAAGATGTAAAATAGTTTACATGTAGATAGATATGATTAAGCTTTATATCCTATCCCTTTGTTCTTCTATTTATTCATGAAAGTCTATTACATGTACAAGTTTTGAGTTGTATGATTTATGTTGCTTCAACAGAACATTCTGTAATTTAATGTCGACGACTTTGAATGCATTGTGAAGTTGATCATGAGTTTTTTTTGTTGTCGATACAATAGCATATAACTTTAATATGAAAGCTTAGTCGTAATATGTTCAGAAATGCAACAATATCCGAACTTGAACGTATACAGTGAACTATTGTATATGTACAGAGACTAGTCTGACCTCGCTTCACATTCTTTCCTTGCTTGTCTTTGGCCTTGAGCACTCGGTCTACCTTTCAGTCATGTGATTCTTCTCATCTGCGCTTACACCAACCCAATCAAGAAAGGCAAAAAGAAACTGCCGGAAGCTGACCTTGCCACTCCTGTCCCAGTCCATTTCTTCTGCGCTTATTAACCACATTATAATGTCAGAAGTTATGACAGCAAGTTAACTTATTTTTAAACACTTCAGAAGGTGAAAAACAGTACTGAATCGAATCCGAGTGACATGAGCTGGGGATTTCTCGGAAGGACAATCCTCGTTTAATGCCTTGACGACTTCTTTCTTGTGCAGCTTCCCGTCGCCATTTTTGTCAAGAAACAAGAATGTCTCAACTATTGTATTGAATGTTGCTTCTAGCTCTGGTGAGCCAATCTTTGACGTCTGAAATAAATGTGATCCTAATGAATATAACTTCACATGATAAGTAAATATATATTTGAATTACACGAAAATAGAATAGAGAGCTCATTTTTCACTTACAATAGGAGAGGAGGATGATGAATCCGTCAAGAGATAGATAAGACATAGAAGAACAATGAACTCATTGAATTGAATCCCGTCATTTTCATCCACATCACAGGAGTGGAAAAGATCATCAATTTCCTCCTCTTTAACATGAAATTGTAGCTTCTTTATGCATTTCTTTAGTTCTTCCTGGTCGATAGTCCCACTTGAATCTTCATCTTAGGATATAGAACAAGATAGAAAAAGCAGAAATTCTGGTTAATAAAATGTAGCAAAAACTCAAAACATACATATACAGAAGGTACTCACCGAACTGTTCAAAGACGCCTTTTATCTCCTTCAACCCCTCTCTAAACTGAGGAAATTTCAAGATTATGCTATTGATTGACCTGAAGTTGGTTTGCCCTGTTGAACTTCTCTTAAGCTCCATCATTTTTGTTTCAAGCTTAGCATCCAATCTCCTGTACTTCCTTGGTGCATTCCAAAAGCACAGTATGTTTCCAACCTTGTTGGACAATAATTTGAGTACTGGACATGGCTGAGCTGAGCCTAATACAAAGAAAGAGTTCAAGTTAATGGCCGTTTCTTTTCTATCTATTTTCTGGTTCTTGCGATGCTGGTATAATCGGAATGTCCCTTTCCGTCTTCTTGAGCCGAGGGTTTATCGGAAACAACCTCTCTACGCCTCCGGAGTAGGGGTAAGGTCAGCGTACCTC
The DNA here is from genome assembly GCA_005239525.1 of Nicotiana knightiana. Taxonomy (NCBI): domain Eukaryota; kingdom Viridiplantae; phylum Streptophyta; class Magnoliopsida; order Solanales; family Solanaceae; genus Nicotiana; species Nicotiana knightiana. The sequence goes on from ML422363.1 coordinate 24,127, forward strand.
CTCCTCCCCCTCCCCGTACCCTACTCGTGGGATTTCCCTGGGTTGTGGTTGTTGCAGTTCAAGTTAATGGCGGACATGATCAAAGACCAATCAGCTTTTCGGTTTGTTCTATATCCTAAATATCGATACGTAGCTCTAAGTACAACACAAGGCAGACAATTTGTCACAACTTGTGACAGTATTTGTGACAAAAAGGGAAGTCAAGATTGTATGATAACTGTCCAAAGATGTATAACAAACTGCTTACGTTTTCAAGGTAAAGAACTTAATGAATGCCACCTCAGTCCAGAATCACTCATGAAAATGTACGAGTCTCGACTGTCTTAAGTTCTGCATATCATTGATTTCTGAGTCTTTTAATCGTTTTCCTCAATAATCTTTGATGCATTGATCATACGTCTATTGACTACCGCCTACTCCTAGAAACGAGATGCTATATTTCCAAACGAGATAATACAGAAGATTTCTAAGGCAGGTAATTCTCATATTACATGAACTGCAAAAGCCTTAAGAGGGCAGCCCGGTGCACTATGCTCCCGGTGAACTGCAAAAGCCTTAAGAGGTCAGGGGAAGGGTCGGACAACAAGGATACGCAGCCTTACCCTGCATTTCTGTAAGGGATTGTTTCCACGGGTCGAACCCGTGACCTCCTGGCTCACATGGTACCAACTTTACCAGTTATGCAAAAGCCTTCAAGCATTAACATTAAAGCATACAATTCTGAATCAGCTTTTCCACTCTATCCCAATTTCAGGTTTCAGAATAGGCCACATTAGCAAAATTACATACTAAACAGTTCTTTCTTTAAACCCCTAAATTCACAATCCAAGAAATTAGCATTACAAAAATGAAATAATAAGTGTACCCCAAAAAGAAATTACAACAGAAGAAAATGTGAAAAGGCAAAAAGGCAAAAAATGAATTCTGACAATAACCAAGAAACATACCTACTGAATCTTTCATTTTCATTTCTTTGATGATGAAAAAGAGCTCAACACACAATAAGGGTCTGCTGCTGATTCCTTTAACAAGGAGTAAATTACACAAATATATATATATATATATATGTAGGTAGAGTATAAAAAGGGAAATGCAAGAAAATAGGAAAAGGGGTGAAGTGGAGAGGAGGCAATGAGGAAAAGAGTACTAGAAAAGTAAAGTAGAAATCCCATTATGCCTTTTTTCCTATGTTGCTCGGACTCTTCAAAAATGCCGTTGGGTACGTGTCGGATCCTTCAAAAATAGTAATTTTTGAATGATCCGATACGGGTGCAACAATATTTCTGAAGATTCCGAACAACATAACTTTTTCCTATAGAATGTAATAAAATGGAACTTCCTTTCCTTCTTTATTTCTCTTCCACTAGCAAAAAATGCTATTATTTCTTTGACTATAAGCTTCCATTAATCTATTCCCCTCCTGTACATTTTCCAGAGTAAGAGGAGGGAAGGAAGGCGTGCTACCACTAACATAACAGCCAGTTGAAAAACGTTAGTTATAGCTAGGCTAGTGCGCAATGATTTTCTCTTATAGGGTACAACTGAGTCCGTTGTTTAGTTATTACATCAAAAATATCGCCACTTGCTTCTTTTCATTTTGTCTTTAACCGTGAGTCTATCGAAACTGTCTTTGTGTCCTCCGAATGTAAGAATAAGGTCTGCGTGCACACTACCCTTCGTTGTTGTTGTTGGTACGGCCATGCAGCAAAAAATTCATCTAAATTAACCTCAATCAAGAATAAGTTGAATTGTTGAGTAAAACTAATTTAGACAAACATGTTTTTCACTCTACTTCAAGATAGTCATTGTGCTTCTGTATGCATTAGTTTTTCCTCCTCTTGTGTTTGGTTAAAATATTTGGGTTTTCAATAATATAGGGAAGAAAATTAAAGAAAAAGTTCAACTAAAAAGTGATGGTCTCCAAAAATGAAAATAGTAGAGAAGGAGAGGATCACGCGGAATCTCAACTAAAAATGTTAATAGTAGAGAAGGAGAGGATCACGCGGAATCTTAACTAAAAATGTTATCTACCTTTATTTTTACACCAATTCAATGAATATATATCATGCGACATACTATTACGTTAATTAATGCATTGCACATCTCAAATTACCCTAATCCTTGGAAGATAAATTTACCATATCCTATGCAACACAAAAGCTTAGTGTCTACAAAATCATAAGAGTTACTAAGTTTCATCAACCATTTCCAGCCATCATATTCCATTATCCTAATGTCCAATTCGATACCATTTCTTTAAATTAGTTAAATTTCTTTCTCCAAAAATCCTTATTCGTAGAGCAGAAAACATAAAACAAGTTATAGATCAATATAATCCTACCATTTTAGTGTAGAATTTATCTCAGGATTAACTAACACGGATAACCAAACATGGAATAAATGCAATTTCAACATTTACCCCGGGATTATTATTCTTATCCCATATACCAAACGACCCCTTACATTACCAATTCCAAGCACGGATAAAGAAAAAAGATTGTGATAGGTAACCAAGGTAAAACTAGTCAATTTGTGATGTATCCGCATAAAAAATGTTTTTGGCACCGACTTGTTGCGCCTGAGTGCGTTTGCTCACATTGCAATCACAAGCACAAATAAAATAAGAGGGTTGCGATAAGTTAACAATAAATGTAAAACTCGTCAATTTGAGATGAAACAACACAAAACAAAATACGGCCCAACTTGCTTGGGATTGAGACGTAACTTTTGTAAAAATAGCACGGGCTAGCCAGTTTTCGGACTGGTCATACAAATATAGCCAACATTTGCCAGGTCATTAAAAAATAGCCACTATTTTGCTTCAACAGAGACCGATCCTGCATAATATACTGGAGTTCAGTGCACCTGTGTAGTTCCAGCACAAGAAAAGTTCCAACATAATATACTGGAGATTCGAGCACCTATGTATGAACTTCCAGCATATTATGCTGGACCGGTATACTTTGCTGGTACTGAAATTCCAATAGTATTTCCGGATTTTGAAAGGTGTTTTCCTTCAGATTTATCTTTATATGAAAAGTGGCTAAATTTCGATTACTTTTGAAACTGTGACTATTTTTGAATGACCACTTGTAAACCTGGCTATCTTTGAATTTCTCCTGTAATTTTTGTAGTAAAAGAAAGAGACAGTAAACCTTCATTTACAACATTGTGAAATGCCCACAAGTAGAGTCCAACTATACTGTTAGTACACAAGGATCTTCATTTCTGATAAAGGCTACTTAAAGGTAACGAAATGCAGGGTAAGGCTGCGTACAATACCCTTGTGGTCCCGTCCTTTCCCAGGACCCCGCGCATAGCGGGAGCTTCGGGTACTTAAAAGGTGATATAACTTAGAGAACATACATTTGCAACATTGTTTAATCTTGGATCAAACAGATGTAGAAAGGGGGAAACATCACAGAAAATGTGGTAAAAAATACACTGATTTGTTTCCAGAGAGAATTTTGTTTCTGATTTTGTTCATGTATTACTCATCATCCATTCCACCTGCCTTGTATTGCTTTCCATAGGCAATCCATTCGCGTTGGCAAAAGCTCGTGGTCTCTTCTTTAGATCACCAATTCCATTTGATGGAAAGCAGTCATCAAGCAAGCAGTCGCCAAGCCTGGCTGGCACGTGACAAGCATTTTTGTTTTCGATACTTGGAGCAATCTCATGTAACGAAGGGACATTAACGATCCCTTCACAGTCGTTTGCAACCTTCATCGCTAATTCAGAAAGTTCTTCCCTGTTCACTTCTAGGCCATTCGGTTCGATGGACTGGCTACTAAAAGCTTTACAAGCTTTTTCAAGAATTGATTGCAAATATTTTCCTTGTGCTTCAATACGAAGCTGTAGACGGCGCTGTACCTACTTTGGTAAACCACAAAGATTATTTTTAGAACATAAAAAATGTGACACTAAGTTACTGATGTATAAAAACTTGATAAGAAGCTGATGTTGCATTTTGTCCGAGCTAAGAAAGCAAGTTGCACTTACGCATACGACACATGAGAAACAACCAAAAGTCATTGAAAGTGATAAAACAACAACGACCAGTAGCAGAACTTCAAACAAGAACTTTTGATAAGACTAAAGTTGCAGTTGGTACGAGTTGAGGAAGCAAGTTATCCCTAGCACATACTACACTAGAAATGGCCAAAAGTCACTGGCCTCAATGATTACGTCTAATGCGAGCACATTTTCTCAATGAATTCAAGATTGGGATTATGAATCAAAATGGACTTTGGGAAATAAGATTCGTCCAACAAATACAACTTAGTAGTAAATGTGACTTATTGACAGCAGATCTAAAAATATAATATGCTCATGGAAGGTGAAGCTATCAGTCTAAGTTTTGCAAAACCAAAAAGGGCGTACTCATATATAGGAACTGCCAACATGGGAAGCTGTGACACTGAGTACAGTAACACTATCGGTTGAGCAAGAAGAGGGGCGAGACAAACCTCTAGCTGCTCATGTAGTCTTCGCTGGACTTCCATCTGTACTCGCAAAGCCTCAGTTACTTGGAAACCACTGATGAATAAATTTAAGAGAGTTCAAATTTGATGCAAAGAAGACTGAGCCATTTTTACCAGAAAATTTCCAAAAGACATAACATACTCATTTATATCTTGCACAATAACTCTTGATGAACCTGATGTAGAGGAACCCGTATCTTGACTCTCTGCTGGACATGGCACTGCAAACACAAGACAGTAACTATAAAGGGATTGCGGTTTCAAGTTTCCCGAAGGACTGAGAAGCACATCTATTTCAGCTTTTTGCTTCAAAGAACTATTCTTCTCTTTCTTTATAGTACGTATAATTCTACCATTTTTATACTCCTTTCAGAGGTGTTATCCACATTCAGTACATACTTAATTCCATGATATCAGTCATCTAAAATTACAAACTATGTATCAACAAATGGAAAAAGTGCAACCTACTTGTTGTAATAAGGAGATTTTGGTTAAGGAGTTGGAAGTGGATCAGAAAAAACCAATCCAACCTATCGTAGACGAGGTAATACTAGGAAAATGGGGGACAATTTCTGACCTTAAACCAATAGTGATGATTGTCGTATTTATGCGAAATGTGGAAGTTACTCAATGGGGTTGACATGTAAGTTTAGCATGGATGAAGTAACTTATCAGCAGCTCTAATCTTTTCCTTGAATTCGAAGTTACACTTAGATATACGCTATTTAGACATAAGAAAAACATGGAAATTACAAGGACACTGAGCAATTTGTAGGAAACTGGAGTATTTAATGAAAAGTTCTTCATTACCGTCTTTAGAATTCTCAGTTGCTTCTTTAGCAGATTGCTTTCCCAGGCGGTATTTCTGCAAAGAAAATATAAGATACAGACTTTACCATCTGCTTGAAAACTTTTAAAAGAATGGCATCTTACTAGGTTTTATCCAACTCTCCGAATCAATTACTTGTGAGTTGTGATACCTTTTTTAAAGGACCTTATTTATTTCTTCTTTGGATAAAACTGAGAACTTAATTAATCAAATTGTACTCCATTGTCTAACATCGAATGCAGAATGTCAAATGAAAGAATCACTATACCGTCTCAGTTCAAGTAGGATCAATAAAACATAGAACCGTTTGAATCTTCTTTCACTTGCATTAAGCTTTGAAACGGCACGAGCAATAAATCAAATAGTTAAAGAAACTATAATTTTGAAACTGACATGAAGCTGGTCCTACTTTATTTTGTGAAGTCGTAAACTTGTGCAGTTGGAGTATATTGTTACCCTTTAAACCGTGTTTCAATGTCCACGGAATATAGGGAAGAAGCAAACACAAATTGCAATCAGAAATCATACCTGGAGATGTGACTTCAAATGGTATAAGGTCAGACCTTTCACCCCCATTGTTCTCATAATTGTTTTTGGTGTCGCTTCTGCAAAATGAAGCAGCCATCACATAATTAAAATTATGCATGGGAGTACATGTAACTGTAAAGAGAAGGCGACACGCAAATGAAATAAAGAAATATTTCCTAAGATTTGCACATAGAAAGATTTCCTGGAAACACAACTATTAGAAAAAAAAAACAGTCAGAACATCACAACAGCATAATTCTACCCGTGTACAAGCAGCTAAAAAGGACAGCTCGGTGCACTAAGCTCCCGCTATGCGCGGGGTCCGGGAAAGTCCGGATCACAAGGGTCTATTGTACGCAGTCTTACCCTGCATTTTTGCAAAAAGTTGTTTCCACGGCTTGAATCAGTGACCTCCTGGTCACATGGCAGCAATTTTACCAGTTACGCCAAGGCTCCCCGTTAGTGTACAAGCAGCTAATGGAAAAAATTATCATGCAATGAGATACTGATAAATGGAACATTTCTTTTATTGATCAATTTAATAGTTCCCTCATTCCAAATCTACCACGATTCTTTTATTTGACCCTTAGAGCCTTCAGACAGTTAAATTAGCATAAATTTAGAAGTCAGGATGGCTCTTCTTTATTTCTTTTTCCATAACGAGTGATGTTTCCTCCAAGGAGCGGCTCAGAAGAAGGAGTATTTCTAATTTAAAACGCTACTATCACATATACTGACTGACAAACACGAACCCCGTAGAGAAGAGGTGAAGTTCAACAAATGACAGCAGAAACTCAGAGCTTATTTTACCAAAGAAGGCAGATGCAGAAACTAAAGAACACCGTAAGAAAATACAGCTATACAATAAGTATAAGAAAACCTAATATATAATACAGTGAAATCCTTCAAAAAGGAACCAGAGCGACAGGGTCAATCAAGTTGCGATTATAAGAGCAAAGATGAGCTCCTGTTTTGTATCATGGCTACACGGATGTGCACCAAGTACTTATAGAACTACTAGAATCCTAATAAAACTGGGAATAACATTCTTGTACTGGCTGATATATGCCACGCTTCTACTAATGACGCAGTCCTACTAACACACAGAAGGTTTGACCTCCCACATAAGAACGTATACCTCTATAGGCAAGAGTGCTTAAACTTGGTAATTCATTTTCACATTGAACATCAAATTGTGAGGTCACTTCTTTAGTGCCTAACAATCTTAAGAAGCATATTTGCTATATAATAAAGGGCAGCATGGTGCACTAAGCTCCCGCAAGGGGAGGGGGAAGGGCCGAACCACAAAGGTCTATTATACACAGTCTTACCCTGCATTTCTGCAAGAGGCTGTTTCCACGGCTCGAACCCGTGACCTCCTGGTTCCATAGCAGCAACTTTACCAGCTACCGACATGATAAGACGAGAGAAAATTCAGATCGGCTGATCGGCATAACAAAACTAGAGCCTCGAGAGGCAAATGTAGTGATTGGGGAATTGGATTAAGAATATACAGAGAACTACTTTTAACCAAGTAACCTTTTCAAAATTCCCTCCTTCGACTTCTGATGGTTTTTATCAAATTTTCAAGTCTAAATTTTTTATCGCTCTTCACTAACTATCCCAAGGATATTACTAAGTTTTCACCTCCGGGGTTCAGAGAGATGCTGTATCCCCTCGGAATATTGAATTGTACCAAGTGCAAGTTTATCTCCAGAAAATATTAGCAACAACCAAATGTTTCTACACCATTTACTTCTCATGACGATATGCTTACATGTCATACAATTTACATCATGTACAAGTAAACAACAACAACAACAACAAACCCCCAGTATATTCCCAACAGGTGGGGTCTCGGAAGGGTAGTGTGTACGCAGTCATTACCCCTTCACTAGGTAGGAATCCTGTACAAGTAAACAGTGCCGAAAAATAGCACTATAAAAAAATACAAAAAACTAGGCATAGAGGCCATTATATTGACCTTTTCACAAGAAAATAAGTAGAGGCCATCCTATAAACAGATTCCCTAATTGCCTAGTTTCTACTTTTCCCAAGTGAGAGGGTCAAAAGCTACATACATACATCTCTATCAACACGCCCCACAAATAATCATGATACTTCATAATAATTAGGTAATTAACAACATAAAAGCTTTGTGACATGAAAAAGAATGCACTTAATAAAAACAAAAGTTCCTCAAAATAATATAATAGGACTATGACACTTTCTTTCTTTTTTAGATCCAAAGAAAGGAAAGAGCAGCAAATCAAATGCTTGCTTTCACTAGTCCAAATGTCTAAAAGAAAAGAAAAGCTCAAAACTTTATAAAGAACCAAAACTACATAATATACAAAAACAAAAATTGTGACCATGAAAAAATGAACAATTATTGAAGCCTAATGTACAGCATATAGATTCACATATTCCCTTAATAATTTCAAAAAATAAACATACACACTATCAGGAAAATGTTACTAAATTTTTGCCTTAAAGAAAGTTTCAAACTTTACAAAGAGCCAAAACAATTATACACGCAGATTATGACCATGAACAGTTACAACACAGAAAAAAATCAAAATCAAACTTTAATCATACAATAAAATATTAATAAAGAAAAATGATCAAAATACCCCCTCTATTATATGAAATATCTTAATTTAACTTAACCCTCCAATATACTTTAAGGTCATTCATTCTATGTTGCATTTCCCATTTGTACTTGACTTTATCAGAGTTTAAGTTAATTCCACTAGTCAAAATACTTCGTGAAAAATCCAAATTTACCCCTATTTTTTACTAAGATTAAAATTACCCTCCATTATACTTCAGGTTCTAGCTCAGGACACATAATGAATTCCAGGTGTCAAAATACTGTGTGATAAAAAGTCTAAATTTATGCATCGGCTTTTGACTATGGTCTAAAAATTACCATTTTCGGGGTCAAGAGTAAGAGTAAATATGTTACCAGCCCGAAGTGCTAGACAATGGTAAAATTAAGTAGGCGTTTCGACACAGATTTGGTTGAAACTTTAAAAAAAAAAATATTAATATGGTGTCGAAAAATAATTTTTGGAAATTCAAGTTGTATTTGGACATATATTTTACTTAAAAAAGTTAAAGTTTTGTGAGTGGAACAAAAAATAACACCCAAAAACTGGGCCAAACAAACTTTTGGAACTTAGAAAATTTTCTTCAAATCTTTTTCCAACAACTAATCAAATTCCATGAACAAACAATATTTTTAAGTTTTTTTTTTTTTTAAGAAAATCTATGTCGAAACTGGAACTAAGATATTTTGTTATTTTTTTACCCTTCTCCATCTTAAAAGAAAATGCAGATTAATAAAACAAAGTTAAGATACTAATGTGTCAAAATACTTCAAAAAAGGAAAAATTAGTCCAAATTGACCCTTCTTTTCACTAAGGTTTAAAATTACTCTCCACTGTATTTCAAGTTGTACCTCAGCTGCTCAGGACACATACCAGATTTTAGCTTTTGTTCAAATCATGTGTTTATTGTGAAATTCATTGAATATGTTCAACTTATTAATTTAAAACCCAACAACTTAAAAGTATTACAATTCCGAACCCATAAGGTTCAAATCCTGGCTCCACCTCTTTTGACCAGGATGACCACTACAACAACAAAACTAGTGAGTTCGCACAAGAGAAAGGGTAAGATGTACCCAACCTTAACATGTACGCAACCTTACCTCTACTCTACTTACAAGGACACATATGTTGTTTCGAGAAATTAATACAGCTATAAAAAGATAATTTTTAAAGAAAAGTAAGAAATTATTTTATCAAAAAGTAAATGCAGATAAATTAGAAGAAAAAGAAGAAGAGGAAAATGGTGGACTTACTATCAGGGCCACCAAGTTGAGTAACAGCATCAACAAAGCGTTCATGGAGTTCAGTAGTCCACCTAAGACGAGGCTTAGGATCAGTTGTTAATACTAAACAAGAATCCCCTGGTAAATTTGTACCATCTATTGAAACTGAATTATGAATATTATTGAAATAATCACCATTTCCTCCTAAATTCCTTATAGGCAATGTTGAGTACATTCTTTTCTAGATTAAAAAAAAACCACAATCTTGAAAATGAAGAAAAATATTGAATCTTGATGTTAAGAACTATGTGGTGGGAAAAAATGAGAGAAAGGTGAAAATTTTGGGAGGAGAACAATGGGGGGATTTGTTGAGGGGGGGGGGTGTTAAGAAGGAGGGGATGGGGTGTTGTGGGGGAAGGACAAACAAGACAGAGTTGTCTTGTTATGTACTGTCCCTTCTCTTGTCTCTTTTTGCTGTCTCTGTCTCTGTTTTCCTCTCTCTTTTCTCTATGTGTACAGAGTTTAAGTAGTATATGGGGTGGGGCAGTTTGCGGGGAGGGGGGGTTGAGTTTTTCTTTTTGGTTTTTATCTTATGTTCACTATAAAAAAAAAAAAAAAAAAAAAAAAAAAGGGGGTTCGAGC
>ML422363.1:34460-66483 GCA_005239525.1 Nicotiana knightiana
AAAAAAAAAGAAGGGTGTTCGAGCCGTAAAAATATCATGGCGAAGAAATATAGGTTAAGGTTGCGTACAACAAATTATTTTTTTTTCGAACCTCACGTATAATAAGAGCATAGTGCATCGGACTATTTTTTTTATCTCGTGTTCAATGTTTATTTTGGGGTTCAATTAATTTCAAACGCTTTTTATCAAAGGCGATTTTATACCGAAAGTACAAATCGAGATCTTTAATTAAAAATAAATAAGTACTTATCACTTCACCATAATCTTTAGTGATAATTCTGAGTTTTGTATTTCCTCTGATATTACTTGATTGAGCACAAAATTTTTAAAACTAAACAAAGATTTTTAAAATTTGTTGTCTGAAATATGCTTAGATATTTGTATAAAAATTATATTACTATAATTACATCAACAACAACAACAAGCTCAGTAAATTTTTATAAATAAGATCCAAGAAGGATAGAGTGTACGCACGTTTTAACCCTATCGTAAAGGAAAGAGAGGCAAAACTTATAATAAATTTAAATATAATAAAGTAATATCATATTTTAATATATTAATATATTAAATGTGCCACGTAACTTGGAATAATAAAGGTGGAAGTGTATGGCTACTGCAACTACCTTGTGGTTCTTTCTTTTTCTTTGTCCAACGATCATTTAGTTGGTTCACATAAAAAATAGTTTTGACATAAAATTTCACAATTCATGTAATGTTTACTTCAAGTTTTTGTATAACTAATAGAGGTTTAGTATTATTAATATAAAGTTTCACGTACATAATATTAAATCATTTGGTTTTAGGTATTGAACAAGGAACTCTACACCAGCACCGGCAAAGTAATATTAAGAAATTTATTAAATATATATAAATATAAAATATTAAATTAATAACTAATTAAATCGATGACACATATAAAATAGCCCGTGAAAGAAATATATTAAATACAAAATACTTTTAAAGTGGGTATTTTTGCATGTCACGATATTATGCAATATTGTATAACAACTCGTCGTATATTATCTTTCATCGAATAAAACTATTATTGTATTATATTTTTTTCTTGATTTATTTCGGGAAAGAGCGCAAACTATATACATAGTCATTATGTAGGTAAAGGTGATAGAGGAGGCAAAATAGAGGGAGCAACGTGTGTATGGGTGGCATTTGTTGTTTTTATATTACTCCTTTAATTTTGGTAATAAATGGAGATTTTGTATCATATTTGCGACATTATTATTATTATTATTATTATTATTATTATTATTATTATTATTATTATTATTATTATTATTATTATTATTATTATTATTATTATTATTATTATTATTATTATTATTATTATTATTATTATTATTATTATTATTATTATTATTATTATTATTATTATTATTATTATTATTATTATTATTATTATTATTATTATTATTATTATTATTATTATTATTATTATTATTATTATTATTATTATTATTATTATTATTATTATTATTATTATTATTATTATTATTATTATTATTATTATTATTATTATTATTATTATTATTATTATTATTATTATTATTATTATTATTATTATTATTATTATTATTATTATTATTATTATTATTATTATTATTATTATTATTATTATTATTATTATTATTATTATTATTATTATTATTATTATTATTATTATTATTATTATTATTATTATTATTATTATTATTATTATTATTATTATTATTATTATTATTATTATTATTATTATTATTATTATTATTATTATTATTATTATTATTATTATTATTATTATTATTATTATTATTATTATTTCATCACATGCTTGGTGTTTTTTGTTTGTGTTCGACTATAGTTTGATTCGCGTTCAAAATTTTTGTATTTATGGTAACATGCTCTCTCATAAAAATAAGTTCAAACCCGTTATTTAAACACAAAACATTTGATTAAGGTCGAATAAGTACCTAGCACTTCGTTACAATACTTGAGGGTGATCCTATTATTTCTTCTATTCGTATATCAAATATTAAACTGATATAAGTAAATATACTTAATCTTGTTAGGCAAAATATTGAGAAGATCATTATTAAGAGAGAACTTTCTCGTGAAACAAGCACATGTTAATTTGAAGTTCAACATAATTTGTAATTATAGGTGGTCCTATATTTTAAAGGTAATAAAGTACATGTAATTTGACAAAATAATAAATGCAACAAAAGTTTTTATTTCTTTAATTAGTAAATTTCTTTTTACATTTTTTGTGAAAATAAAATTTTACACAGTACTTACTAGCCATCCCTCAAAATATATTTTGTAGAGAGAGAGAATACCATACACACAGCTATTTCCCCTTTTAATAATCATAATCACAATTATTTCTAATCATACTTCATAAATAATGGTATAGTTAGACGCAATACAAGTTCTCTTAATAAAATTTTATTTGTCAAAGTGTCTATTTTTCTTTCAGCTTACATTGTAACTAAAAATTAAAAACAAAAAAAAAATAACATGGAAATGTTCTTAATTAAAAAAGGCATGACATGTTAAGTCAAGAAACAATAATAAGTAAAAGAAAATACACGTATCTTTATTCAATTACACATATAAACACCTTTTATAATTGAAATTGTTGCAAATATATCTCATTTCAATTAAGAGAGATCATAAGATAGCATTAAATAGTAGACTCAAAATTATATAAAATTCAAATGATTGAACTCCATGATTGCAGAGTTGTCAACTCAAAGCAACTAATTAAATCTAATATATATTATGAAGAAATTAACTTAGTGCCTAGTGGGAGTAATTAAACTTAAGTACGCTCTAAGCATTAGTTAAGTAAGACAATTTTGTCTTAATAATGACTTGGATTAGTGGCTCTTCTCATTATCTTATAATTATGGTGTTCGGGTCAGCTTGCGCGCATCTCCACTAGTTACACGAAATACCTATTACCTCCTACCAACATATGTATCGAATAATACTATCCACCAAAACTTAAACAAATGAAAATAAATTACTTAATATTTTTGTCATCGCTAAAATTTAAACCCGAAATTTCATAATTCTTAATCTAATTTTTTACAAAAAAGTATTATTAGTGTGTTGTCTCTATCCTGTTTTAAAATAAGGTACTAGAGTAAAATTAACTTAGCTTAGGTCAATAACTATACACCAATTGATTAAAATAGTTCAAACTTTATTCTTTTGACCCCTTCTCCTGGCCAATGTGACATTAAACAAGACAGGACAATTACATTTTTGTAATGTCATCTCTACAAACAATTTTTGAACTTATTTGAAAAAAGGAAATATATTGTCAACTAGGTTGCTGCAAGTGTCAGGCCATGACTCTAAACGTCATTTTAAGTTTCATTTTTATCTCAAAGTAGAGTTCATTTATACATAGTACTATATATATGAATTTTAATAACAATAATAACCGGTCAGCTTGCGTAGAACTCGATTAATTCTGTGGAGTATCTATTACTTTTCACTAGTATTCACACCAGCACAATTTACAATTAATTTTGTCCACCAAAACATAGATAACAACAACAACAACAACAACAGCAGCAATCCAGTATAATTTTACGTGTGGGGTCCGTGGATGGTAGTGTTAACGTAGACCTTACCTCTACTCCGGGGTAGAAAGGCTATTTCCGAAAGACTCGCCAAAACTTAGATAAATGAAAAGAAATCACTTAGGGGTAATATTTGTGCCTTTATTGGAATTTAAACATAAGACCTTACGATTCTCAACTCACTTCATTAACCACTAGGTCACACCTTTGAATACTACGCACTCTATATTGATATTTGTTACAATTACTTGCTACGACTCAAAACCAATCCAATCGTGATGGCGCCTATCGTGGAACTAGGCAAGCTGACACACTCCCAAACAATTCGATATTTCATTAAAATTAGATAATAACCTTTTTCAAACTGAAATTTCGTAAAAGAGATAAACTCAAAAACCAAAAATGCGTAAAATAAAAGCCCGACATCGGCTGTCACTAAGTTATGAGCAAATACTACAACTGTTATGACATATAGCAAGACTAACATAGTCTGAGAATAGCGAAAATACACTAAAAGGGGATAAAGAAGGAGAAAGGCAGGACTGCGATCGTCAGGCAGCTACCTCGCTATCTCCGATGAAAGTCCGCGACTGGAATAATCAGCAACCGCTACCATGGCCAGAGATACCTAGATCTACATACAAGGTGCAGGGATTAACGTGAGTAAACCAACTCAGTTTGTAACAAGTCCAAACTATGAACTGATAGTTAGTGACAGACTCAACTTCAACAGATAAAACAAATTAAATTGTGCAGTAAAGTAGGCATGCTTTCCAGTCAAGTATTCAGCTCAAGAAGTAAAGTAAGTGCAAATTTGAATAATGTAATGTAATAAGCTCAGCATATCTCTAAGTACCAATGCACAGAATGCATAAAAATGTACCGTGTACCTCCACTTTCAGGTGCTCAACCACTCGTTACTGTATATGGCTATCTGACCCAGGGAAGATCCATCCCGGAATATATACACATCGCTGGCAACAATCGCTTAGTATTGAGGAAGGCCATTCCATCCCTATGGAGAAGATCTATCTCCAAGTATAAATACTCCGGATAAGATCCATGCTCGGGGAAGATCCATCCCTCAAAATATCATTTGGGCTCACTAGGGGTATGTTACAGACTCCGGAGGGGCTCCTACAGCCCAAACGCTATCACAATCATCAACATAACCGTTGCAGCATGCAGCCCGATCCTATAACTGTCACTCCTAATCAGGCTCACGGACTCACTCAATCATCACTCTCCACTCTCACACACACGGGCTTACAATGCCATGAAACTAGCTCGAAACAATGATATGATGTGCCGAATAATAACAATCGAGACTGAGACATAATATGATATGCATGAATAAGTCTAAGTAGAGAATATCAATGAAACTAATGAGATGACAGCAAGAAACGACCACTCCGGTCTCAACAGTATCAGTGTGAAGCCCTAACAGGATATCTCGCATGATTTACAACACATTTACTTAATCACGTAATAGCAACACAGATATCAGCAAGAAAGAGGCACTAAGTGGTGCCATGGAATGAACTAGGCCACAATTCTCACGGTGCACGCCCGCACGCCCATCACTTGGCATGTGCACCACATCAATACTAATCACATAACACATAGCTCGGGGTTTCGAACCCTCAGAATCAAGTTTGGAAGCGTTACTTACCTCAATCAAGCTAAAATCCTACTCCGCGATGACCTTGCCTCTCGACTCGACCTCCAAATGTCCCGAATCTAATCAAAAGCAATACAATGCAATCAATATAGGCCAATAAAATAATTCCACAGGAAAAACTATCAATTTAAACTAAAATTCCGAAATTCACCCAAACCCGTGGCCCGGGCCCATGTCTTGGAATCCGGGAAAAATCACAAACTAGAAAGCCCTTTCACTCACGAGTCCATACATACAAGATTTATCAAAATCTGACTCTGATTGACCCCTCAAACCCTCAATCAAACCCTCAATCAAACTCTCCAAAATCTCAAGCTCTAACCCCTCATTTTCACCCTTAATCACCACTAATTACATAATTAAACAATGGAAATTCATCACATACCTTACTGATAAACCCTTAAATTCCTCCTCAAAATGGCTCTCAAAAGCTCCAAAGCTGACTAAAATGGTGGGAAATGAACCAAATTTCACGAAGTCCATAATTTATACATCCTGCTCGGAACTTCTGCATCTGCGGTATGACAGTCGCTTCTACGATGCCACACCTGCGAAAAATCCATCGTAGGTGCGGTTATCACTTAAATCCTTATAATTCGTTTTTGATGGTCCATTTCTCGCACCTGCGGTCCACCAGGTGCGAATATTCCTCCGCATCTGCGACTCCTCTCCTGGACCTTCTTTTCCGTATCTACGTCTGCCCCCAACGCATCTGCGACCTTGCACCTGCGGTCCCCACTCCGCAGGTGTAGAAACATCAGAAGCAGCAACTTTAGCTGCCTTATTCCATCCCCAAACTCTTCGCTAACCATCCGAAATCATCCCGAGGCCCTCGGGACCTCAAACAATAACACCAACAAGTCACATATCAACATACGGACTTAGTCGAACCTTCGGAACACTCAAGAAAACATCAAAACACTGAATTACTCTCAGATTCAAGCCTAAGAACTTCTAAACTAACAAATTCCGCAAACGACGCCGAAACCTATCAAATCACTTCCGAATGACCTGAAATTTTGCACACATATCACAAATGACACCAAGAACCTACTAAAACTTCCGGAATTCCATTCCGACCCTGATATAAAAAATTCCACTGCCGCCCAAAATCATTGAATTTTCAACTTTCGCCAATTCAAGTCTAATTCTTCCACGGGCCAATCCGAGATCGTTTACTCATAAGTCAATATCCGGTTGACTTTTCCAAATTAAACTTCTAAATAAGAGACTACGTGTCTCATTCAACTCCGAAATCACTCCGGACCCCAATCAACTAACCCGATACAACACCATAAGGCTGAATAACACATAAAGAAGTAGAATTGGGGGAAACGGGGCTATAACTCTCGGAACTGTCACGACCCAAACCGATGGACCGCGACGGGCACCCGATACCTTACTCGACCGAGTACCAACATAACGTATCTTTCTTATTACATTAACATATACACGTGACATACATGCCTAATAGGCCAACATAATCATTTATAAATTCAAAACATAGGCCGACAAGGCCGTACAATCTTCCACGTATACGACATATGTCTACAAGCCTCTAAGAGTACATAAATGTCATAAAGGTCGGGATAGAGTCCCGCCATACCAAACAATACCCGTCTAAATCATACTAACCAAACAAGCGACTCCGAAGCAAATGGAGCGCACCAACATCTTCCGCTGAGCTGATAGCCTACTTGGAGGGCTCTCGACCTGTCTATCGGGACCTGCGGGCATGAAACGCAGCGTCCCCAGGCAAAAGGGACGTCAGTACGAATAATGTACCGAGTATGTAAGGCACATAAATAAGTACATAAGAGACATGGAAGAAATATAGAGCACATGACTCAACCTGTAAGCCTGAATAGCTTTGTAAATCATAAATTACTTTTAGCGTCATGCATATGCATATGAATGTCATGTCGTGCATAGGTACATGTTTCATAACATCATCAGCCTCTGAGGGCATCCCATCATATCATATCGGTCACTGTGGGCAAAATCATCATCGTATACCAGCTGATCAGGTGGTGGTACGTATATAACGCCATAACCTTTCCCATATCCCATATACATATATATACATACATATAAGTATATAACGCCGTTTGAATATACATACATAAATACGCGTATATAACGCCGTTTGAACCATATTTCAGCCATTGTGGGCAACATCTTCATCATATACCAGTTGATCAAGTGGTGGTGCGTATATAACACCGTAACCTTTTCCCATATCCCATATACATATATTTACATATATACGCGTATATAACGTCATCTGGTCATGGGTCAATATGCATATGTAAATGCATGAAATGCATCAATAAAATATCTCGGTGCGCCATAAGGCCATTATGCCTCTGATTAATATCATGAAATAAATTTTACCAACATACGTATTTTTGAGACCCATGAAGAGAAGATAATAATAATTCTCATGGGGAATCAAGAATATAGATACCCCTACTATTTCTATGAATAGAGTAATTTATAGAAACTGCGTATTTGCTCGTTTCTCCAATATAATTTGGACCATGCCAAAAGAAATAAGGGATATCCTTAACGTACCTAGAATAGGGAAAACTTCGTATAATATTCTTGGAATAGATTGCATTGTACTCATTTAGAACAGCAAAATTCTGTTGCGATTATACAGTATAATTTTGCACGAACTCCTCTGCTAAACCAAGAACCTACGTTGCTAATACAGTATGAAGTGTTGTCACGAATTTCGGGACAGTAGTTACTCATATGCCCTTCCTGTCCACAATTTTTATAGTAAAATCTCACTTATGCAATTAGAAAACTCGGCTATTATCTTCATCTTGAAGAGAAACATGCTTTCATTTTATAATTTTCAAACAAAATAGCATATTGAATTTAGTATATACAAAAGAGCTTAATGAGAGCACCACTTGATATTCAGGAATATGTGCCAAGACAGTGGCTTTTCTGTAATAAGTGAAAAGGATACTAATGACACCTACCCATCAACTAATATGAGTCAATTTCTCAAATGGTGGCCTTCTGCCACATTTGTTACGGAGGGATTTAAACTCATCCACTTATTAGTTAATCGGGTAATATTTCGTTATCCGGTAATTAATCTATTACCCGTATAATTTAAAAATTATCATAAATTACTTAAAATATTACTCACTTTTCACATATCTTATACACCTTACTATCATGGCCATGTGGTACCTTGTATGGTACTAGTCCATAAATATCGGGTATTAACGCTCGGCCCGAATTTTATCCCGACATGCCAAACTTGGACGAAAATTCATTTTCTTTGACTTGCTTCTCTTCTCACCTTCACGAATTTACTCATCCCTTGTGTGAAATAACATAATCCTTATAATCTCCAAATAATCTTTTCCTTGGACCGATGTCAATTACCTTACGACAAATTCAACGTACAATATTACAGGGTACAACATCGTCGTAATTTAATACTGCGAAGCGTACCACCATCGTAATATAGTACTGCAGGACGTAATGTCGACGTAATATTGCGGGGCGTAACAGGAACGACCGGTCGGGTCGTTACATCTTCCCCTACTTAACATACGTTCGTCCTCGAATGTGCCAAGAATTGTTCCAAAATACATCAAATCGTTGAATAACCTTACCACGCACATACTCGGGAGGTGATCCCACGTTACCCTGTCCCGCATAGATATGATAACAAAATACATCTGAAATTTCTTCTCCAACCTATACCATAAGCCTTAGAATCCAAACTTTCACATCCGAAATTCTATACGATCAGAGTCTCGCATTTGCACACGGTATAAGTCTGAACAAGCTATGTCTAACCATAGCGATAAATCATGATGAAATCACATGATATGCCACATAACTCAAACACTCGTAACGATAATTCACAATCACAGTGGTTGCTCAGGACAACCCAATTCCGGTAATAAACCTATTATCAAACAGAGACATGTTCTAACACCTTCATATACTGCCAATGATGAAAGAAACATGCAGAAACCCAAAACCATTCATCGGATCAACAAATGGTGGAACTCCCTCTCTTCCGATAGGAACTATATCAAAATTTCTAAGCCGATCATCATCAATATTATCCCAAATATGCCGCAACCAGATCCGATAGCACCCATTCTAGGTTTGATGAACTCATCTCATCCAACACAACCACTCTAGTAACATGACGCATCAATACAACTTAAATCCATAACCCATGCAGTCCGTGCATTAATAGGCAACATTCCAAATGTGCTCAAACATGAAAAATGACATCAAACAAGAGAACCGTCCCGCAAGATCAACGGGTATCACCAAAACGCAATGCTAAGAACTCCTCACACACCTTAGAACCAAAACACATGAATCCAACACACAAGGATCATATCTCAACATAACTTCACTACAATGCGTGACCCCCATCCAAACGCTGGTCCATATTATATACCTCTTTCCGCCTTGCTCAAAATCAATAATCACGTGAAATTCGACATCAAGTACCCAAGGTGCATTACCATAACCACGGAGAATCAGAGCCACACGAAACCCGAAAGAACATAACCAATACGCCTCAATCCTGCAATACCTAATTACTTATCTCACTCAAATTCTGCTATAAGACCACAATAGAACTGCACCATGTGTGCCTAAAACCAACGAATAACAACTCCTCGTAGCAGGGAAGAGTAACTCATAAATCATTCCAGCACACAAATAAGCCCAACAACCACTAAATGGCACGTCCCTCACAATAGCACTACGAAGCCAATCAATCCGACTCGGTGCAAAACACCTATCCCAGTTGGGCCTACTAATGAACCCCAATCAATCCGGTCATCCACAATAGACAACTAACCCTCTGAAAGTCCACAATGACTGAATCACAACACACACTATCCTTGGATTTGCCTCCACAACCTACAACTATGAAATCATCTACTCATTAGAGTTTCCAGTCTCCAAACCCATATAGCACACGAATCACCATATCGGATCTCAACTCCACCGCCTGAATGTCTAATACGTCTCCAATACATGATCATACCACGAAGAATACCCCTACAATCCGTATGTGTTACAAGGCCAAATTCGAATAACCGCATCCATAATCAAGACATGGTGCCTCTTTTGAAACTTACACCTTCATCAAGCCATATCTAGAAGTAACGTCATCTATCTGATCATCTGAAATCGTCCATGCTACCTAAGAATTCAGAACCTTCCTTTCAAACCGCATCGTGACCATGCACCTGCAATTTTCAATACTACACCACATATCGCACCCATTATGCCACCATATGAAAGATGCGACAAACCTCAAAATCCACCCTGAGTCGCAAGCAATTACATACTCAATCCGCTAAGAACTTTCCATTTGATTTCATTCTGGAGAAAATTACAATATGCCACATGCCCCACGTACCAGTAGGACATATACATCTCAAACCATGGTAGAGACCATCAAGAACTCTCCGAAATCCATTTGCACTTAACCAACCCATCATGACTGAATCCCTCTAACTCAACCAAGCTACGCAGGTCACCTTCAAGAGCGTTGCCACAAATCACACGTAGGACCTTACCACATCATAATCACCCGAAGAACCGGTCTTATTCATTATCATGCCGATCTAACCTATTACCAAGCTGTCCTATCTCTCCGAGTTCCTTCTAAGTTACCTTCAAATTGATTCTTCCCCTTGCCACATTACCAAAATCCTCATCCAAAACTCACCACGCGAGACCCTAGCACAAAGCCATACTGCCATACGGCTCATAAGCCGCTGAATATTCTCTTAAGCACCCCGAAAGTACCACAAGTCAAACACTTACTCTAAAGAGACTTTCTATGAATTTAAGCTGCTCTTTCCTTTTCCTGATACCGAAATATGGAATCTATAATAATGTAGAAATGCCACAAGTCTTGACACCATCCGATGTGAATCTCAATTTCTAGCTAAATACACATCCTGAAGATTCCCAATTGTTACACATAAATTTTGAATCCATCAGAACCATTCTCGAGAGTCATTTACTCTGCTTAGATCCCAATTAAACCGACCAGGCGGACCGAACAACAAGTGCCCCCATTAGCACACCAACAACCAAGGGAGTAACCCCTACCCCTAAGCAAGAAAATTCCTACTCCACACACTACACCCTTTACAAATACAACTCAATAATTCAATAAAATCCATAGAGTATAATACATCCTGTATCCAAAAATTTCCATTACTCGAGTCATTCTCAAACTCCACCTCTGCAGTTCATAACTGATTCACCAGTATACCTCGAACTGAAACCAATACAACACATAATCGTGCAACTAACTTATCATTAGCAGACTCCCTCACCTGGCTCAGAGCCATAGATCAAGACAAACAATAATTCACAATGCCCATATGCTATCACCGCCACAACACCGCAGTAAGATTTAACTAAATCATTCATAAACTCATATAACACAAACCATCTAATATCTCAAATCATCTGCAAATCTCGCATTCACCATTGTAATATTCATGCCAACTTCCACAAGCGATCGAAACTCAAATTGCACATATATCATTTACTGGTACAAGAGAACTTGTTACAAAACAACATAAGGATCACACAACTTTCGGACACCTCGCAAGAGATAACCCCGCCTGTTTATCCTCAAACTGATATCTCTCTATACCCTTCCAAAAATCATAGCTATTACACAATCACTTTTCCTCTTGCATTAAAACACAACCAATGCCTCCCCTCGAGGCATCACACTACGCGGTATAAGAACCTGAAGTTGATGGCAGAACTAACACTGGAGTTGTGGTCAAAGCAGTATTGAGCTTCTAAAAGCTCTCCCCACACTCGTCTGACCACCTGAATACCCTCACTGGACACCACGTGCCCCAAGAATGCTATTGAACTGAGCCAAAATTCACACTTGGAGAACTTTGCATAAAGCTTCTCCTCCCTCAATCTCTGTAATACCGTCCTCAAATGCTGAGTATGCTCCTCCTGGCTACGTGAATACACCAGGATGTCATCAATGAGTACAATAAAGAAGGAGTTCAAATACGGTTGGAATACACTGTTCATCAAATGCATGAACACTGCTGGGGCATTGGTCAGCCCAAAAGACATCACCAAGAACTCATAACACGACATGAAGATCCACTTCACTCCATAACTAAACTACATGAGAGGTCCTTTAATTCAACTACAGCTCGAGGCCATACGTCAACTCAAGACAGAAGTCAAACACCCAATAGTTCTTGATACATCTCCAGCCAACTCTTTTTGTCACATTCAAACAACCTGAACACATCTCACCATCAAATAATACTCACCACATAGTCACCCAGTCACAAAATCCCACCAGTAAGGACACAAACGAACTTATAAGTTCCAATGCACGTGCTCAAACAATCGAAACCTCAACACTCAAGCCACAGACAAAACCCGCCCTCAAGTCCTCCAGACTGGCCCATCATCAACATGAAAAAACCACACCTCGCACCTCATCCATGGAAAGCAAAAGCCGTCGATGCACAGTTGATACCTAGCGCTCACGTGCACATTCGAATATATGGAACGAATTCAAAGAGTTACGCTTTAGGCTGAATTAGTTGGATTCGCACGACAAGAATTCAAGAATGTGAGATTTTCCTAAGGGTTCCGCAGCCTCTCGAAGATAAGTAAAGACGAATCCGTACCGATCCGCAAGACTCTACTAAACCCGCTCATGACTTGTGAGACCTATGTAACCTAGGCTCTGATACCAACTTGTCACGACCCAAAACCAACCCAGTCGTTATGGCACCTATCGTGGAACTAGGAAAACCGACACACTTCCAAACAATTTGATATTTCATTAAAAGTTAGATAATAGCCTTTTTTAAACTGAAATTTCGTAAAAAAGATAAACCCAAAAACCAAAAATGCGGAAAATAATAGCCCGACATCAAATATCACTAAGTCATGAGCAAATACCACAACTGTTCTGAAATATAGAAAGACTAACTTAGTATGAGAATAGCCAAATTACACTAAAAGGGGGATAAGGAAGGAGAAAGGCAGGACTGCGATCGCCAGGCAGCTACCTCGCTATCTCCGATGAAAGTCCGCGACTAGAAGAGTCAGTTGCCGCTACCGTAGCATGAGTACATGGATCTGCACACAAGGTGCAGAGAGTAACGTGAGTACACCAACTCAGTAAGTAACAAGTCCAAACTATGGACTGATAGGTAGTGACGAACTAAACCTCAACAGATAAACAAAATTAAACTGTGCAATAAAGTATGTATGCTTTCCATTCAAGTATTCAGAAGTAAAGTAAGTTCAAATATGAACAATGTAAAGTAATAAGCTCAGCATATCTCTGTACAAATGCACATAATGCATGAAATGTACCATGTACCTCCACTCTCAAGTGCTCTACCACTCAGTACTGTATATGGCCATCTGGCCCAGGGAAGATCCATCCCGAAATATATACACATTGCTGACAACAACCGCTCAGTGCCGAGGAAGGACATTCCATCCCTATGGAGAAGATACATCTCTAGGGAAGATCCATCCCTCAAAATATCATCTGATCTCACTGGGGTATGTTACAGACTCCGGAGGGGCTTCTACAACCCAAGCGCTATCACAATCATCAACATAACCGCTGCGGGGTGCAGCCCGATCCCATAACTGTCACTCATAATCAGCCTCTCGGCCTCACTCAGTCATCACTCTCCACTCTCACACACACGGGCTTACAATGCCATGAAACTAGCCCGAAACAATAATATGATGTGCTAAATAATAACAACAGAGACAGAGACATGATATGATATGCATGAATAAGACTGAGTACAGAATATCAATGAAACTAATGAGATGACAACGAGAAACGAACACTCGGGTCTCAACAGTATCAGTGTGAAGCCCTAACAGGATATCTCGCATGATTACAACACATTTACTTAATCACATGATAGAAACACGGATATCAGCAAGAAATAGTCACTAAGCGGTGCCATGGAATGAACTTGGCCACAATTCTCACGGTGCACGCCCGCACGCCCGTCACTTGGCATGTTCGTCACATCAATACTAATCACATAACACATAGCTCGGGGTTTCGAACCCTCAGAACCAAGTTTGGAAGTGTTACTTACCTCAATCAAGCTAAAATCCTACTCCGCGATGACCTTGCCTCTCGACTCGACCTCCAAATGTCCCGAATCTAATCAAAAGCAATACAATGCAATCAATATAGGCCAATAAAATAATTCCACAGGAAAAACTATCAATTTAAACTAAAATTCCGAAATTCACCCAAACTAGTGGCCCGGGCCCACGTCTTGGAATCCGGGAAAAATCACAAACCAGAAAGCCCTTTCACTCACGAGTCCATACATATAAGATTTATCAAAATCCGACTCCGTTTGACCCCTCAAACTCTCCAAAATATCAAGCCCTAACCCCTCATTTTCACCCTTAATAACCACTAATTATATGATTAAATAACGGGAAATCATCACATATACGAGTATTAGGGCTCAAGCCACTTACCTTACTGATAAACCCTTGAATTCCCCCTTAAAATGGCTCTCAAAAGCTCCAAAGCCGACTAAAAATGGTGGAAAATGAACCAAATTTCGCGAACTCCACAATTTGCACTCCTGCCCGGAACTTCCGCATCTGCGGTCTGACAGTCGCTTATGTGACGTCGCACCTGCGGAAAATCCATCGCATGAGCGGTTCTCACTTAAATCCTCAGAATCCGCTTCTGCGGTCCATTTCTCGCACCTGCGATCCCGCAGGTACGAATATTCCTCCGCATCTGTGACTCCTCTCTTGGACCTCCTTTTCCGCATCTGCGGCTGCCCCCAATGCACATGCGGAAACATCAGAAGCAACAACTTTAACTGCCTTATTCTATTTCGAAACTCTCCGCTAACCATACGAAATCATCCCGAGGCCCTCGGGACCTCAACCAATAACACCAACAAGTCACATATCAACATACAAACTTAGTCGAACCTTTGAAACACTCAAAACAACATCAAAACACTGAATTACCCTCGAATTCAAGCCTAAGAACTTCTAAACTTCCAAATTCCGCAAACGACGTCGAAACCTATCAAATCACTTCTGAATGACCTGAAATTTTGCACACACGTCACAAATGATACCACGAACCTACTCCAACTTCCGAAATTTCATTCCGACCCTGATATAAAAAATTCCACTGCCGCCTAAAATCGCCAAATTTTTAACTTTCGTCAATTCAAGCCTAATTCTGCTACGGGCCTCCAAATTACATTCCGGACGCGCTCCTAAGCCCAAAATCATCTAACAGAGCTATCCGAACCATAAAAATTCCAACTCCTAGATCGTTTATTCATAAATCAATATCCGGTTGACTTTTTCAATTTAGACTTCTAAATAAGAGACTAAGTGTCTCATTCCACTCTGAAATCACTCCGGACCCGAATCAACCAACCCGATACAACACCATAAGGCTGGATAACACATAAAGAAGCAAAAATTGGGGAAACAGAGCTACAACTCTCGAAACGACCAACCGGATCGTTACATTACTGGATTTATATTTTTATGCAAATTTAATAATTCTTTATCACTTATATAACTTTACGAAACTATGTTAGAATTAGAATTTAATTTGCAAATGAAGTAATTAAATTTTAGTTGGAACTAATTGCGAATGTGTGGCTTTGGATGAAAAGGACTTGGGGACAATGGAGTAACAGGAGTGATTGGAGTTTATAGAATTACACGTGTCGGTTTTAGAGTGGGCCTCACTATAGAGGCAACTAGACAAGTAATTTTTGGTTCAAATGGAAAAAAATAACTCAATGCTAATAAATAGGACAAAGAGCAAAGAGGACCAAGAGCTTTGTAATAAAAATGTCTGCCCAAACCTTTTTGGGTGGTTTTGATCTTTAAATTGACATTTTTCTTTCAATTTTTAGTCTAGCCTTCGGTTTCTTTCAATGCTTGGCCAGTGAGCCACTAAGTATTTGACGTTATGTGGTGTCACTTTAAACAAAATCTAGGTGAAATTATTGTTTTTTCATATTGCTCCTACGTATATTCTATAAAAAATTTCGACGAAGCGATGTCACGTGACGCCGCTTGGCATAACCTTAATCCGCCCTGGATAAAAGCCCGTATAGAATGTATGAGATTAAGCACACGCCACGAGCTTAAATCCTGTTATGCACTCAATAAAAGAGAGAGTCCATTATTTACGGGTTTTCGAACCGAACCCGAAGTACCAAATAATCTGGTAAAATAGTTAATATGGTTGAAATTTAGAATAAAATGGAATACTTTGTATTGCGCCTACAACTGAGAAGTTTACTTTATTGAGAAGTTGTGACTTGTGACAAGCAACATACGAAGTACAACTTATAACTATTGTTTAGACAATTATAAAATATGTGAAAATTTTCCTCTTTCTTTAAATTATTTTCTCTTTTTGTGTTTAAGTTATTTGCATTACTTAAATAAATAGAAGTTCCTGCTTATAGCTAACTCAATCAATATGCTGGAGTTTTGTTCTTTCAATCTCTCCACCAAGGAAGTGCTTCGTTTTCGGTTCCCGATTCAATCTTCACTTTTTTTGAATGAATAAAGAGAGTGAAAGAGAAGATATCAGTGCAATAGGTACAGAGGTACGAGAAACAGTCTTCGTTCGATTCGGCAGAAGAAAACCGAGAAAACAAATGAGGGCCCCACGAGTCATCGCTAGCGTCATCAGTTATTTTGAACATAGATCGGTCACACTACTGGTTGTTTGGAACGTAAGGCCGAAAGGCAGGCAGTCGGGACCACTTAATGCGCTTGCTCTGGTGCTAGGGGCCGTTGCTCATGCAAGCGAAATGGTGTTTTGGAGCACTAGGGGTTGCTTCGCTCAACAAGACTCAAAACCTTCACTTGCACTATTAGAGTCGTTCCGGCACTTTAAGTTGTTACCAATAGTAGTGTAGTTCCTTAAAGGAAAAAGCATTCCTTATCGGCGATTATTTTATTCTTATAAATCACACCCAAAACTTCTATATGGAAAGAGATTTTTTTTATTCTTATAATTCGAACCCAAAATTTCTAAATGGACAGTTGATGGAAAAGATGTGACAAGAAACATGAAAGCACAGGCTTAAAACATATATTATTTAGACAATTATATAAATAATGAGACATTTTATCTTCTGCTTTTATCATTAGTTTTTTACGTTCACAGCTTGGACCACTGTTTCCTCAATTGTAGACCTCAATGATTGAAGTGAAGTTGGGATTGTCCAAACAAAATACTATGATCATTTATCAACTTTACGAATTAAATGAACTGGGGTTTTGTTCCCTTGGTTTTTGTTCACCTCATCATTGGAATTTATTGTTACCTTAGTTTTAGATCCAAATAATAATAATAATAATAACAACAACAACAGCGACAACATCAATAATAAAATTACATTAAAACGAGAATTTCTCTAATTCCTAAGTAAAATTTTACCTTGTTATTTATATTCAAGTTTGAATAATATACGTATAAGTTATGACCATATAAAATATCCAATTTGGAGTCATCAACTTCATTATTGGTTAACTTGAACTAACACATGGATACAAGGGATTTTTAAGTATCTAAGTCAAATAGTTCATCCTAATCTAAGCTGTTTCCACTTTATTTAATTCACAAGTTGAGCAAAGGGCAATTTGACAAACCACCAAATGCCAATATAAACTAATGAAATTATGTCAGCCGCTACTACTTTATGCGTTTGAGTTTATATATACATTACATATAACAAGAAGATGTATGTTTAATTCGTTCTTTAATTATTTATGATTATGCTATTAAATAACTATCCACATGGTAGTTAAAACGGAAAAGAGTCAAAATTGCACCCATACTATGCAAAATTGATAATTTTGCCCTCCGTTAAAAAAATGTCTCTTTTTTACCCTTGCCGTTAACAAAGTAGATCGATTTTGTCCTTATGGGCTAACGGTAGCAGTTAGAGCTGTCAAATTTGGCCCAAACCCAAATGACCTGTTCAATGTTGGGCTAGTTATTGACTCGCTCATTTATTGAACTCAATCCATCTTGACACAACCCATTTAAAGTTGAGTTGATTTTTAGCCCAAATTGATCAATGAGTAACTTTGCCAAAATATCTTAGAAATAATTTTTTTTTTGTTTTATACGGTTATATATGACCATAACAAAAGAAAAATAAGTCTTATTTAGTAATTATAGAATTCATAAGAAAATAACATATATTAAATTAAATATTGATAAGACTTGGGCGGGTTCGACTATGACCAAAATTTTAGTCCATCTTGACCTAACCCGTTTTAGCCCAAGTAATTCTCGGGCGGTCATTTGACCGACCCAATTATTGATTTAACTCGTTTAGCCTGCCCATTTGACACCCCTAGTAGCAGCTAAAATTTAGATATTCGGAGAGTTCAACTTTCACCATTTTTGTGGTTATAATAAATATTGAATATCGTGCGGCTTAACTTACCGAGGACATGACCCTTGATGTGAGGGTATAAAGATCGGGAATTAAAGTAGAAGGTCAGTGGGTAGTCTATTGTATTTATGTGTTGTACCAGTAGGTAGTAGTATTAGTCTTGTACTCTCGTATTCTTGAAGTTCTATTATTACCTATTATTTCTTTCGTATCATTTAGCTTATTATCTTGTTGATATGTTACTGCTTGTTGATTTTTTTTCGTTTTTTCTAAGCCGAGGGTCTTCGGAAACAACCTCTCTATTTTCGTAAATTAGAGATAAAGTCTGCGTACGTTCTATCTTCCTCAGACTTCACTTGTGAAATTACACTGCTTAAGGTCTGTTATTGTTGTATAATAAAATACTGAATATGTAAATATGTAATTGTAGCTTGCAAGTTGCTCTTTTAAGCAATATTGTGGAGTCATAACCTTCTATAATCAGGTATAGGGGACAAGCAGGTCATGACTAATTGGATTTTGTTGGCTGCATAAGATCTTTACTTAATAATTTAATAGTAGACATGTGAATAAAGCAACTACTGAATATTCAGAAACTAAGCAACTTGGAAATTAGACATAGTATAATATACCTTCAATAGCAAAATTAGTGTGTATTGAAATTGGTTGAGTCAACTCCAAATTAGGGTCTATAGTACGCAGTCTTACTCTGCATTTTGTACAAAAGGCTGTTTCCACGGCTCGAACCTGTGAGCTCTAGGTCATATGATAACAATTTTACCAATTACGCTACACTAAGTACCGTTACATGAAAATTCAGAAACAAATTATAACCTTAAAACTATAAAGAGTAACAACCTCTTTAAGTTTTTAAAATGTAATTGGTATTTTCTTTTTTTCCCTCTGTCAAGAGCCCTAATATTCCCTTGAAACAGAACTCAAGAGAAACTAACCACCTTATACTCGTCATGGAACTCATCATATCCAAAACCACATACACTTTGGTAAACAACCAGATTCGTAAGTCTAGGATTAGGCAATTTCTTCTACTTTCTGATTGATGGCTTCCATATAAAATAGTCATTTAATTTTTCCCTAGTGCGTAGTATTTTGTTTTTTCTTTAATTAAATGAAAACTGAAAATAGTACATTAAGAAAAAAACATTGTTGATCCACCAGATTCCAAAATTTTCGTTTCAATCTTTCACGTTTGCAAAAAACTTCTCAGCAATCTCTCTTGTTCGTCAATTTATACAACAAAATACAGTCTAACCAAAAATAATAAAAACAACACGAAAAGTGCAGAGAAATTAAATTAAATATCCATTTTTATCTTACTCCGTTACTCTTGTAGATTTCCTTACACGTCGATTATCTCCCTTTTAAGTTATCACTTTGTTTGAAGAATTATATATATCGTCACTATTGAGTACTGCTTCATTATTAGCAAAAATAAACTTTACAATTAATAGAATATATATATATATATATATATTTTTTTTTTTTTTTTTGGTGAAGAAAAAATATTATTAATCATTCCAACAAAACCTGAGTACATTTAGTAACTGTACAGACACTGAAAACTAGGTATTTCTACCTATAATTTTCCATAGTCGCAAAATGTCTCTAATTCTATAAATCTATAGCTTTTACCTATACAAATCTTCTATCCACTCCCTATCTCTTCTGCTTACTTTCTTACTTCCACTTCTGTCATGTCTAGCTTTGCATTCCAGCTGGATTTGAGTACAGATTGTCTCAGGTTTAGGAACTCTTTGGTGCCATAGTGCTTCATTTCGTGCTTTCCATATAGAATAGACCAGTGCTACTAGTACTGAGTTTACCGGATTTCTGCAGTTTTCACCTTTGACCCCTCTTGTTAATCTTCTCCATATTCCTTGTAGTGTGGTATTCTGCACTCCAATATCAACCACTTTGTCATAGCCTGCATACAAGCTCTAGAGCATTGACAATCAAAAAATAGATGCTCAATCGTCTTAGGTGCACTGTCACATATTAATTGCACACATTGTATCTTGTGTAGCTCCCATTTTTTGCAATCTCACTCTTGTTAATAATCTGCTATATATATATATATAGAAGCTTTCGAAAATGCTTTCCCCTTACTCATGGCATTTTATGGTTATGCAACAAGAATTTATGATATATCTACTTTTTCATGTATATTAGTATATGCTGAATTTGTAGAACTTCTTTAACGGACTCAGATTGGCCTGATTTTTTATGGTTCTATAGGAAATGACCTAGTGACTAATACTCATTACTACGCTGTAATTTTTGGGTTCATTTTTTCCTTTTGGATTTAGGGTCATGCAATACAAATTTATGATTATATCTATTTTTTCGTGTGTTTCAGTATATGCTTGATCTCAACTTTTGCAACCTTAATTTTTGTTGCAACCTTAGTCACTTGTCTAGAGAAAAAAAGGATAAATTAGGCTTTCAACGTAGATTTCCATCTCAAACCGGTCATCATTTGAATTGTATATCATGAAAGCTTATCAAAATTTACCTTTATTTGACATGAATAAGGTTAGTAAAAACGAAAAATCGTACAATTCGGGATTCTTTAATAATCCCATACTCGTTCATAATCCAAACATGTAAATGTACAATCACGGAAGTTTGAAAGACACTTGGCAACACTCCAACTTGAAAAAAATCCTTTTCCATAGAAAGGATACTACATTTCTCATTTAACAAATAAATGATTTTGGTACTGTTACAACATCAAACACGAGAATTAACACACAAACATCTATATTATATATTATCATAACTATATTATAAGTCAAAGTTAAAAGAGGATTTTAGTCTCACTTGTGATACTCAACCGATGAGCCTAAATACTAAAGCTTAAATGCATAAGAATCTATTATTTTTATAAGAAGTCAAATCCTAGTACAAGTTCTTATATAAGTCCTCTTAAACGAATTTCATACCAAAATTTCTTTCTCTTATGTTCTTGTTTTTGGTACCCCGCCCCACCCTCATGACTCATGATCAAACCCGTTAAGTAGATTATAAGGGTAAAAATAGAATATCACTAACTTTGGAATAACATCTCACGCGCTCAAATGGGAAGACAACACATGCATAACGCCATGTCAGATCTGAGTATACACCTGTGTCCAGTGACGGATTCAAGATTTTAAGTTCGTGAGTGCTCATTTCCTTTAACATAAGTTTGCTATCAATTAGTATATTGTATAAGTGCATGACTATTCTAACACGATAGTATAAAAAGTTAATGAGAAAACATACTGATTAATATTATCAACCAAAACATACTTCTAATCACAAAGTCACAATGAACCTTGTATAAAGCATAAACAATAAGCATGGAAAAATTTCCAAAATCCCTCTACTAAATGTTTTCAATCTCCAGCTTTAAATATTATCTTACTACCTTGTTCTTTATGTGTTGATTTTAAAATTATTGTGAAGCATAAGAGATATTGCTAGATGTTACGTCTTCTTTCTTTTTTCATTTCGCTGAAAGCTGCATTTTCTTTCTCCGTCTGAGAGCCGAAAATCCAAGAACTGGAGAAAGGTTTGATCGTTTGGTGTCTAATAGAAGCTAGCTTTATCCTAAATCTAATAAATGAGATAAACCCAAAGGAAATAGAAAAAGTATAAAAAGAAAAGGTCAAAGTCAGAGGGTTAGAGCATTTTTGACTCCAGCTTTGAACCAAAACACCCATGAGCCCTTTTGGTCTGTGGATGCTTATTAATTAATTATATTACTGTCCTATGTTTTCTCATATAATTGTACATAGTTCACGCTGGGTCAAAGGGTGCTTCAGCTCCCGGCAGCGGACTACGTAAATCCGCCCCTGCCTATGTCAAGTTGAAGTGTCTATGTGTACACTCTCAAAGTTGGAGTGCGTACATACCAGCTGAGGCCAAGTTTGAATGCATGTTTATGTATTTGGCCGAAATAAATGGTTAGCTATTGGCAACAAGGAAAACAAGACTGTGATCCCTGCTACAAAATTTCCTCGTTTTAGTTTTGGTCCAATCAAAATTTTCAACCAAAAAATGATAAATAAAAAACACTAGTTAAGAATACAAAAAATGTTTAGAGGCATTTAGTTTGAAGTTGAACACAAAATTAGTGTTCCTTGAAATACTGCATAAAGGAAAATTGACTAACTAAGATCTCCTTTACTTATATGCGTCTTTTCTATATTTAAATAACAAATTGAATTTAAAAGAAGTTGAGAAGAAAATAATCTTACAAGTTATTTGTTACTCGATTAATTTGATCTAAGCTTTTTTCATTGCCTTTGTCGTAGAAAAAGGACAAACTAGGCTTTCAAAATGGAGATGTATTTAACATTGTGTAATATCAAGTGTCAATTATAAAAAGACCAATCCAAATAGTTTATTAATTATTTTGTAAAGTAAATATATAACCTTCATAGTGTACTGTTAAACATCAAGATGTATACAAGATATAAAATTGAAAGAAATATTATTAGCAACTCTTGCGACCCATCACAAAGACATGCATGCAATTCATCAACTTATTATATAATTACCAAACCATATAAAATGCAACTCTTAGCTGCAGAAGAATTCCAAGAAAGAAGCTAAGAGATGCGCTCACAAGTAAACATTCTCAATCTTTACAATGGTAGAATCATTAATTGCATCACTACACTTCGTTAGTTTTATATGAGCATGAGAACCGATATAGAAAAGAATAGGGCCTCTTTAGTGCCCGGACATGTGGAAGATATATTCGTCCCAGTTGTTCCCTGTCATCTACATATACATAAATCGACACTTTACTTTAGTCCGTACATAAATATTGAAGAATCAATCATAAGGAAAACAATGATAAATCAATTAACTTATCTATACAAAATCACCTTATTGAGGTGAAGCAACAAACTGGAATGATCATTTTCGCTAAGCCCAATTGTGATGTTTGATGCTTCCATTGCCCAGGCATGCTCATGCGGGTCTTTTAATATTGGTTACTCTTAAAACTCAAAATAAATATCTCGTAAATAATGAAGAGAAACTGAAAAGCTTATAACTTACTTGGATGAAATAAACAAAAGAATTTTAAAAGTCATTCTCTCATACATGCATTGGTAACATATCAAAGCGTTTTTTTCACTCACGAAACTGGTAGAAATTTAAGTTGGTCCTAATATTGACACATTAATTTCTAGTGTTTAGTGCAAGGAAGTCAGTTACGTTGAAACGATGCATGCATAGATATACAAAATTTATGTTTAGAAATTAAATTTATTATAGGAGTATATAGTGTTTGACTAAGGGTAAAATGAACATTCAATTTTTGAAGGACATTTTAATAAATTAACTTAACCTAAAAGTGTTCATGCTTATAATATAGTATGATAATTCTACTCAGTAGCTAGTTCCCTCTTCTATTCTTACAGTATTATTTGTGATGATGCTATTAACCAGAAAACTACTCCGATCAGTAACAGCTGCCCCTCCATCCCCGAACATTATTATTACTGCGACGCCAACATTGTTAACTTCCCATGAAGAAGAAGAGACAAAAAAGATGTTTGACAATAATACTTGTTTGGATGGTTGTTACCTGTTGTATCGTATTGTGTTGTTTTTTCAGAACAATATTTGTTTTGATTATTTAGTTTTCTAGTTTGCATTTCGGCATACTTAGCATATGAGGCATACATGTCATGCATGGGAAAAAAAATTATTATTAGGAAATTTTGCAATTATTCAATATTTACTTATGTATTTTTCTTTATTTTAATTACTACTAAGCACTGCTTAGGGGGCGGAATGCATCCGAACCCCTTTGTCCGTTTTACTGTGTATATAAAATTAACTATTATCTTTATTTGTATATATATTAGATAATGAATTCCCTTAACCTATTAGTTCATTTACTTTCTTTATTTTTTAAATCGCCTTCGTGAAAATTCTAACTCCGTTGCGATCATGGTTATGTAGAAATCTTCTTGTCCTGCAATAATGATATTTTGGCCAGCTTTATCTTTGAGACTCTGTTAGCAAAAACCTTTTTTCACTTTTTATTTTATTTTCAAGAAAGCAAAATGTTTTTATTCATGAGGATTAAAGCCATCATTTAATTAGAATAAGTTGCTACACATTAGCTATAATTAGCCGTCTCTAGTAGTGGCGATTTACTAAAACTCTAAGTGGATAAAATCTTTGATTCATCTCAAAGTCCTACTATAAGCAAAATTCTAAATTTAACAATTTTACCCTATAGTACAATTTAATATCACTAATTACCCTAGGTAAAGGCAGAAAACCTATATATTGTTGCCTCCTCTATATATACGAGTCTATACATGAATATATTCTTATTCCTAGCTTGCTTGTGCAAATAATATATGGCTAAATCAGTAATATTTCCTTCTTCTCTTTTTAGAGTATTATTTGTCATATTTATGCTTCTATCTTTACCTTCTACCAACCCCTCATCAACCAACAAACTAATCCAAATAGTATCAACATCTCCTCCCCCAAAACAACAACTTGACAATATTAATATTGCTCCTAATTGTAATAAACAACAATATGAGAGTAGTAGTAGTAATAATGATTATGGGAATGAAGATCACAAGAAACATAAGGTTTTCTGCAAAGCGCTTTGTTATGTGCGCCTCTTTCTAAATGTGGTCAGCCTTCTGCTAATAGTAGTAATATACTCTCCAATAATAGCTGTCTTTGATATGTGATGGAGGCAGAATAAACGCTAAGGGGTTCAAAATAAAAGAGATTGTGGCCAATAGGAATTGAACCAATAACTTTATGAAGGTTTTGAACCCCCTTGACCACTAACAACTTGTTTGGATGGTTGTTACATA
The DNA here is from genome assembly GCA_005239525.1 of Nicotiana knightiana. Taxonomy (NCBI): domain Eukaryota; kingdom Viridiplantae; phylum Streptophyta; class Magnoliopsida; order Solanales; family Solanaceae; genus Nicotiana; species Nicotiana knightiana. The sequence continues at coordinate 60,085 of ML422363.1, forward strand.
TTGTATCGTACTGTATTATTGTAACGACCCGGCCGGTCGTTTCGTGAGATTAGCCTCGTTTCCCCCGTTTCTGTTTTATCATATGTTGCTTAGCCTATTTATGTTGTGTTGGGTCGGTTGGTTCGAGTTCGGGGTGGTTGTGGTTAGAACAGAGACACTTAGTCTCTTAAATTAGCTTAATAGTTGAAAAAGTTAACTGGGAGTTGACTTATTGGTAAACGGCCTCGGAATGTGGATATTATGGCTCGGATAGCTTCGTTAGGTGATTTGGGACTTAGGAGTGTGTTCGGAATGAAGTTTTGATGTCCGGTGTAGAATGAGGCTTGAAATGGCGAAAGTTAGTTTTTGGCAATTTCCGGTCGGTAGGGGAAAATAGGCTATCGGGGTTGAAATGGAATTCGGGAAGTTGGAACATGTTCGTAATGTCATTTTGGATATGTGTGCAAATTTTCAGGTCAATCGAATGTGTTTTGGATGGTTTCGGCATCATTGACGGAATTTAGAAGTTTCAAAGTTCATAGGCTTGAATTTGATGTGATTTTGGTATTTTTGCGTTGTTTTTGGTGTTTCGAAGGCTCGACTAAGTTTGAATAAGGTTATGGGATGTGTTGGTATGTTTGGTTGAGGTCCCGAGGGCCTCAGTTGAGTTTCAAGTGGTTATCGGAGTGTGTTTCGCCTTAGAGGGACTGTTGTAACTGATGCAATTTTTACCCACTGGTTTCCTTGTATGCGATCGCAATAGTGGGGCGATCGAATAGGTTGTTCTGAGGCAGTGTCATTTTTCTTCTATGCGTTCGCGTATGTGGGGACGCGATCGCGTACGAGAGGGAGGGGAAGCAATGCGATCGCGTTTGGTCTTGTGCGATCGCGTAGTGTAATTTTTATGGGGCAACAGACTGTTCTTCGCGGTCGCGTGGGGACTCCCGCGATCGCAGTGAAGAAAGAGGCCTGGGCAGGCAGTTTTAAGTTCTAATTTCGGGGGTTCTTGGCCATAACTCAATATTCCATTAGAGAGCTCGGGGGAGGGAGAATTTGGACGAGATTTTCAGTGGGATTCTTGTGGTAAGTGTTCTTCAATCATTTTTGGTTCAATTTCATGAATTTATCTTGATTTTTACCATGCAATTTGAGGAATTAAAGTAGAAGTTTGGGAAAAATAGGAGGGAGAATTGAAAATTTCTTTTAATGATTTGAGTGGGCAATTGAGGTCGATTTTGGTAAATTTGGTATGGGTAGACTCGTGAGGGAATGGGGATATCGAATTCCGAGACGTGGGCCCTGGGCTCGGGTTTGGCCAATTTCGAAAATTGTGCCTAATTTTGATAGTTTTCGATTGGAGTTCATCTCCCTAGCGTATTTTCATGTTATTGATCTGATTTGTGATAGACTCGGAGCATTTGGGAGCCAATTCGAGGGCAAGAGTGTCGCGGTGTAGCTTTTGGGCTGTTTTGAGGTAAGTAACGATTGTAACTCTAAACCTGAGGTATTGAAACCCCGGTATTTTATATTGTTTTGGTAAATGAGGTGACACACATGCTTGGTGACGAGCGTGTGGGCTTGCACCGATAAAGATTGTGACTTGGTCTGTCCGGTAGCGACTATTAAGCCACGTATTCGATTTGAAACCTTACCTCGTCCTGTATCTTAGAAATTTATACTTGTTTATGGGCTGTAAGCCATGTTTGGGGCCTTGTACTGACTTGTTTAGACCCTCGAAGGTGCTTTTACGCTATTCTCACACTATTCTGATAGAACAATTATGAACCCAGATCATGTTTTCTATTTGTTGTTATTTTCACTGTTATCACACTGTTTTGTGACTCTGGTACACCCCCAGTGGACGCAGTCGACTATTATATGGATCGGGCTGCACGCCGCAGCATATGTTATATGGATCGGGCTGCACGCTGCAGCAATATATATATATGTATTAGATCGGGCTGCTCGCCGCAATAGTTGTGTGTATTCATGGTACTTGTTGAGTACGAGTATTTAGTGTGAGCATGAGATACAGATTGTGGAGCCACGAGTGACTAAGAGGCTTGCCCGAAAGGTTTTATTTGTGAGTGATACTGTGCCCGAGGGGTTATATTTTTGAAACTACTGTTTTCACTCTTCTTATGCTGAGCCTCTGATAATAATGTTGGACAAATATTTTTATACGAGATTTTAAATGGAAAACTGGAGTTTTATGAAATATTCGGAATGTTGATTCCTGACTTGATTTATTTATTTCCACTGTTACTTATTATATGGATTTACATGATTTATAAATGCTCGTCACTGCATTCAAGTTTTAGTTACTTTGATTACTTATTGAGTTGGCGTACTCACGTTACTCCCTGCACCTCTGTGTGCAGATCCAGGTACCAGACCATCTCAATAGTCAATTTTCGGACGTGCTTAAAGTTTGTTCGAGGATCGAGGTAGCTGCTCAGCGTCCCCAACTCACCTTATTTCCTTTCCTCAGTTCATAGTTTTGTCTTTTATACTTCAGTCTTTTGTAGTAGCAAGTCACCTTATTGTATATAGTATTTATAGTCCTAGATGGTTATGACAGTTGGCTCCAGGTTTTGGGGTGGTGTATAAATTGTTTATCTCATTTTGCTATTTTAATCTGCTAGTCTTGGAAATTATGAAATATAATGATAGTCTGTAATGGTTGGCTAGCCTAGTTCCTTGATAGGCGCCATCACAGCCGGCTTAGGATTTGGGATCGTGACAATTGTTATTCCAAAATAATATTTGTTTTGATTGTTTATTTAAAATTGATTGTATTGTATTGTTAAATGCATTGTTGCGGAACAATCAAAAGCCCCATTTTATGAAACAATCGATTTGATGTGATGAGATGAGATTGTTTCCTATTTTTCTTTTTCAATTATGCCTACTCCATAATTCTATTTTATCATTTTTTTTATTTTAACTCCAAATCACCAACCTATTTGACCTATTTTGTCTTCTTCCATCTTTTCTAGAGTTGGTTCGCTCCATCATTTTATCCAATTCTCGGTTCGATTCTTTGTCTCTTTCCATCATTTTAATTTTTTTTGTTGCTAATATAATTAATGATAAATAGTAGAAACATTTTTTCTTAAGTTATTTTTATGTATTTGATAAATTTTATTTGAAGCAATTAGGGGTATTTTAGTGAATTTATCAGTTAGAACAACAAAAATATGCTATTTAACAACAACAACCGATACAATTTATTTAAACATTGTATTCATAAAACGATATCATACAATACATTATAATATAATGTGTAACAATGATCCAAGCATAATGTAAGATATGCTTTTGGACTATTTCAAGGGAATTCAAAATATAATATATAAAAATACAAAATAAATTTTACCTTATATGCACAACGTAATTTTTTTGCGAAGGGAGTTCGGGTGAACCCTTTCGCCCCTGCCTTTGATAATGCATGAAAATGAAATCTTGGTTCATAACTTCATTTAGCTTAGGAAATTTTTTAATTCTTATGCATTCTATTTTATTTTAATTGTTGTACTAGGCCTTCTTTTTGTAAAAATTACGAGGGCACCCTATTTAGTCGCCCCCATTTAATTTATACCCGCTTTTTTAAAAACTTTTAACTTGTACCAACTTTTTAAATAACTTCAGCTCCCCTTTCCCTCGCTGAGCTGAAGTTCACCAGTTAAGCTGAAGTTCGCCAGTTATAAAGACAAAAATTCAGCAAACAGGGCTGAAGTTCCCCAGTTACAAAGACAAAACTTCAGCTCTAGAGAACTCTAGATCTGAAGTTTTGTCTTTGTAACTGGGGAACTTCAGCCCCGTATGCTGAAGTTGTTGTCTTTATAACTTGGGAACTTCAGCTCTAGAGCTGATGTTTTGTCTTTGTAACTGGGGAACTTCAGCCCCGTATGCTGAAGTTGTTGTCTTTATAACTTGGGAACTTCAGCTCTAGAGCTGAAGTTCCCCATTTCCTAGAGCTGAAGTTCACAAGCTACTTCATGCCCGTCTACTAGAATGCTGAAGTTTTGCGTGATTGCCTTTGCTACTTCAGCCCCGTATGCTGAAGTTATGCGCAAAAACGGGTACAAATGTAATTTTTTTTACAAAACGAGTATAAATTAAAACATGGCACAAAAAGTAAGTACGGATGCAAAAGCCCCCTTCTTTTTTGTGTCTTGAAATTCATGTATTTACTTTGATGGGAATGAGTATCTGTTTGCAATTATGGAATGGGGAATTTTGTTTATTCAGGTTGCCGAGTATCATAGGGGTTGGAAATCTTACATTTTTTTTAGTCTTGCATTAACTCTTATGTGTTGGATTTATTTTGAAATCAAAATTTAATGTGTCTTTTAGTAAGATGCAACTCTTTTCCGAAAAATATGCATCCAATCTTTTAAGGATATATTCGATCAGTCTATTTATTAAACTTAGTCCATCTTGATCCAGTCTATCTCAGACCATCTAAAAGTAGGGTAATTTTTAGTTTAAATTGATCTATGAGTAACTTTGTTTAAATATTGTGAAAATGATTTTTTTTTATGTTTGACATGTTATATATGGTAAAGTCTTATTTGACAATTAAATAATTATAAAAAAATAACACATATTAATTAAAGCTTGGTGAGGGTTGGACGTGTTAGGTTATGATCCAAATTTTAGCTATTTTGACCCATCGCTAAGCTTAAGTAACTTTTGAACGGGTCATTAACTCAGCCCATATTTACCCACCCAAAATCGGCTCAATCTGCCCATTTGATTCACCTACATGCAGTCCATTGGAAATTTAAAGGGCCCCTATGCTTTTTACAGAAAAAATTTATCTATTTCCTATCATTGGCGAAATCAGAAATTTATACAAGTGAATTTCATTTAAAAAAAAATTTACGATGTTAGAATTAGAGATTTAAACCCATGACTAAAACAACTTTTGAAACCCATTCTCTGTAATATTTGAATTTTTCTTCTTGTCAAAAGTATTCATCAGCTCATATATAACTCAAACTTTTTTATTTTTAATTTGCATAATATAATTTTCGGCGAAGTGGAACCGATTTAAACTCCTTCGGTCGACTTAGTTTTGCCACTGCTCCTTATACTAGCACAAATTTATTAGTTTGTCATGATTTGTGAAAATTTAAAAGAATGTGTACTAAATGTGTTATACATGTTATACCCTATTTTAACACGGGTCAAATTAGAGTATAATTTATTAAAAACCCGAAGTTCAACTAATTTTAAGAGAGTCGTCACCTAATTATTTTAAGTTGAATTGGGACACCATCGTTTATCTAAATAATGCCAAAGTTAACTCTATTTATATAGTCTACTTAACCTTAAGACATGGCTAAGGGTTCTAATTAATCATATAGAGAAGGTTATTAAAACATCCTATATGATTACGGTTAACCGGCCGAACTTAAATTGATTCACTAGTTGAAAAACATATTATTTAAACCTTTGAGTTAAATTGATTGTGATAAATCAAAGTATTTAACTATGTTGAAGACCGCATTCAAAATTTTGAGATAAAAACAAAACTGACTTTTTTTAAAATTCTCAAAACGTGAGAAAGAAAAGTTAATTAAGTTAATGTGGTAAATTCTTATAAACCAATTCATATTTATAGAAAGACCATATGAGACTAAAGAAAGATTTCGACAACTTTTCCACAATGTTAAAGTCTAAAGGCTAATATGTTTTAGGCCCAAGTGATCTCAATGCTATTTGAAACAAAGATAATTTCACACTAGATTGTAGTTAGTATCTTTAAAGAAAATACACTAAAATATATAGGCTAGGCGAAATATAGGAACCAGTTTAATTTTTTTTGATTTACTAGTTTTAGATCTTTAGATGAGATAAAAATTATGTTTAACTAATCATAAGTTTGAACATGCAATTCCAAAATCGGTAGTAACTCAACTAAATAAGCAAATTAACATGCAAAGATCAGAGAACATGAAGGACAATGATAATAAATAACAAAAAAATGAATAAGGGTGCCATAGGCATCCCAAGCGTCTTGCTTGTTTTCATGCAATCCGATGCCTTCTAAGAATAAAGGATATGATGATTTCATGCTCGGTGTTGTGGGGAGTCTTGCGTTAGTAATTATAAAAAAATAATTCTGAAATAAACAAGAAAATAAAAAGGCAAATGACATAAACCAATATTAAAGAAAACCACACTCATAAAAAGACACAGTTTCTCATTTTCTCACAAAGCTCGTACACTGCAAAATATATGGACTTCCAAATACAAATATGTCCCAAAAGTACTGCTAGCAGATTTCTTCACATTCAGTTTGGACCAATGACATATACTTAACAAAGAATTTAAATAACTTCATCAACATCCAATTCACTATATATATATATATATATATATATATATATATATATATATATATATATA